>JAKTRO010000046.1:0-59081 GCA_030579755.1 Entelexis gropengiesseri | reverse complement strand
TCCACGATACGGCTTATTTCTCCACGATACGGCTTATTTCTCCACGATACGGCTTATTTCTCCACGATACGGCTTATTTCTCCACGATACGGCCTATTTCTCCACGATACGGCTTATTTCTCCACGATACGGCTTATTTCTCCACGATACGGCTTATTTCTCCACGATACGGCTTATTTCTCCACGATACGGCTTATTTCTCCACGATACGGCCTATTTCTCCACGATACGGCCTATTTCTCCACGATACGGCTTATTTCTCCACGATACGGCACCGAAGAGAATAGATCCCTCATCCGAATCGGTGCTGTTTAGCCACATAGAGTACGCCACTTGCTGAATAATCCCCTCTTGCTTCAGCTGCTCGGGAAAATTCCGGTACGGCTGCGAGATGTCCTCATTGATGTAAGGCGTCTCGCCAGCGCTCAGCCCGATACCTGCCACAGCATTCGTCGAATTGGTGAAGTTTGCAACGGCGAAGTTGAATTTATCAATAGTCGAACCCCCTAGCTGCAGCTTGTCCTGACCCCAGAACCCATCAGCACCGGTATCATCCGCATAATGCGTTGTGAACCGGGTGTTGTTACGTGTAAATGTTGACGACAAGCGCGGTTCGAAGACAGTGCCCTCGATGCAAGTGCTGGAACTGTCGCATCCATCACTGTCAAGCACCCACACGTCGCTCGAGCCGGTATCAAGCAACAGCGGAACGAGCTGTGGAGGCGTGCCGAGCTCTAGCTCTATACCGTAGAACGTCTCATTGTTGGTGAGGTTGACACCGGTGCTATCGGAGTCGCGGCGGAAGAAGTCATCGAGGGCGACCACTTCGCGGATTTCTCCATGCCGACTGAGCGGCAGATGGAGACTGCCCGGCACGGAAGCGCCTTTTTCAATAGCTTCAGCGCTGGAACTCCCGATTGCTAGCACTAGTGAGATTAACAACATGTATCTAGTCTGATGCTGCTCCCCCTGACCTATGGAGAGATATATATATATATATTCGAGGTTAGGGGGATATTAAGAGCTGTCGACTATGACGCCGCCTATATCTGTGCCTCGCCGGCATCTTTGCCTCGCCGATACCTGCGCCTCAACGTGTGGCGCCACGACCTACCCTTGTCCACCACAGTTGATCACCCATACGGCGCTACGATCGGCCTGTTGTCACGTCACACCGCGCATTGCTGAAAATGTCTTAACATGCATATCAATTTCGGTGTATATCGGGTGGTTCAGTATCGCGCCTGACCGCCTATCCATGCATCGTGGAGAGGAGACGAGGGCCTACCGTCTCACTCCAGTCCAATAGACGAATGCCTCCCACGGTTAGGGTATCTGCTCTCGAGGTTAGATTCGTCCCGAGACGATACCCTTGACCCAACCCCCTGCGTCGGTGCCTCGAATGTTGTCATCTCCCGCTCTCCACAAAAACCCCGGACCCTGGGCCTCGTCCCATCTGCTGCGCCTCGTTGCGTCGGGTCTCCAGCTTTTTCTCGGTATACCGCACTAATGCAGCAGTGTGACCTCACCATCCAGCTCGCCACTCTACGAAATTCCCGAGTATCAACATCCGTCCTCTGCATTCCACGTGCGCTATCTAAATTGTCCCCTCACACGGCCGGAGGTCATGTGATCAAGGACACCCCAGCAACATACCCGCCCCAGGGCGGCTGGGGCGGCTGCTTTGAATACCACTCGACCCGTTTGTTATCTGTGGGGATTGGCCTTTGCTAAAAATATCACATATTGACTCGTCCGCTGCGCCTCGGTCTAGGCGCCTCGTCTATTTCCCGACACACCGCTTTGATGGATCCACCTCATGTGATTCAGCACTGCGCTAAGATAAGTCAGCCATAACTCGCCCCATTGGCTCCCTGTTTCTGGTTGGCCTAACTTAGTCTATCTACGCTGCTTAATTCGGCTTCTCTCTTATCTCGCAGTGATAATCAGTGGCGGCGACGTTGCTTCATTAATGTATAAACTTCACCTCATGGCCAGCATTTGCTTTGCTAACGCTCCAGAGTCCGAGTAATCCTGTTCAACCGCAGTTTTGTTGTTTACCCAACTGAGCCTTGCCGTGTGTCGTCAAGGGAGCTGTACAGGGGTAGCTCCTTGCCTTTCGACTCACGCGCTCCGTCCTTCTCACTCTTATCATTGCTGTTCCCCAGCCCTGCAGCTGACCACTTTGCACCGTCCACTTTCTCCGCTCGTCCTATATCGTCCGCTCGCACCACTGGTTTTGGTCCCGCATTCCCCGCTGCCTCGCCGATTGGCCAGCACAGTCGGTTCAACACCACAACATCGTGTCGGCCTACTATTAGCTTGTCCACATGCCGTGGCCGCTCCCGCGACGCTATGCAACACTTTACACGGATATAGTAGAAGCATTTGATCAGGTCGTACGCATAGCTTCCAGGCTCAGCCGCCACCTGCCTTCTCATTATTTCGCTCTGCACACTGCCAAACTCCTCCAGCGAGATTGGCGTTGACCGCGTGTACAACGTCTTGACATTATCTAACCACGTCCCATCTGCACGCTCGGGGTATGTCCTGCGTTTGCAGTGGAGGCATCGTTTGAGCTCCACTCGGATCTCGTTCAATACAAATAGCTCTGGGTGCTTGCAATCAAAGCTGACTTCCACGTTGCCCGGCCACGGCATTTGCAGAATCCCGTCTCGTGGCGCTCGTACCACTAGCACTACATCAGTAGTATCCACAGCCTGTCCTAACATCTTGAGCCTACTCCGAAATCCCCGCGGCCCTGATGGTGGCATATACACCTTTAGGGCTCTGGAGGTGCGAGTTGCGTCCCCCAGAACTCCGTCCACCGGCGAGCCACGCGGGACCACCTGGATTTCCTTCTTCAGTTCATGGTTGTCACGCACCCGCGAGCCACGGTCCACGACCGTATACACATACCAGAATATTCCATCAAAGCGACTGTGAAGTTGGCCTATTGTCGGATGTGACTCGGCTGGCAGCGGTAGCTCGAATGGGTACGTGTGCTCGCTCTTCGCCAGCGTGAACGTCGCGGCTGTGGCATGTACGGGAAACACAATCAGCGGCTCATCAAACACGTCTGTCATCTCTTCAAGAATACTATATTTACCGTCGGTGCTGGGTACCGTGACGCTGTGGCGGATCACGCGCTTCAATCCAATCACGATCGATTTCAGCGAGAGCTTCCTGGAAGGCCGTATCGAGAGCGTCCCGCGAACGACATCGCCGCCAACGTAGTACCGCTTCTTCTCGGCAAATTCGATGCGTAAGTCCACGTATGAGCTGAATCCCATAATTAAGCCGCTGTTGAGGTGTGTTGCAACAGGGATTGAGGTCGCCTTTATAGGACGTAGAGGAAGTGTGACTGCGGATTGGAGCAGCTTATGTTTCTCCGTAGCATGTGCTCAAAGCCTGTTATGTAACCCTTTTCCTGAAGTAGATGACGTAATACCGAGCGTGGAGGCGCAGGGGTAGGCAGCGGCTGTCACATGCGGCAGAACCCGTGTCGTGAAGAGCTGAGCAGTAGCGTAGAGCAATTGCGGATGGCCGCGTGCGACGCAACCTTGGATTGTAGCTGCTTATTAAACCACGCGTAGTATCAATGAAAGCCAGTCTCTAACCGTGCTGCTCGCTGGATTCCAGAGTTCCCACTTCGTCCACATGGCTGCTGCGCATCCGGGCACAGTCGGAATTGCTTTCTCAGTCGTAGGCAGAGCCTCATACTACGGCCAATTCGTGATCTTGTTCGGCTATTACCATTGGGAATGAGGTGAGATTAATGCTTATAAGTAATCTATATGAACAGCTCGTTTAGTACGGCCGTTACTAGTAGATATTCGGCATGATTGTCGTCCAAACACCGCATGGCTACCATAGAAAGTTCCCACTGGTGCTACTATTACGTGTTCCCTCATCTTCACTGATCATGGCATGCAAGATTTGATTAGAGTCAATAATCAGACTACAGTAATCAGCACAGCAGCGGCAACGGCAATAACTGATATCTCTGTGATGGCTGGAGCATTGCTCGAGGCCCATCGCGCAGGAGCGCCCCATACCCTGTGACAAAGGGCAGAAGCAGACCCTTGAGGACCCGCGGCAGGACAATTGACATCGCTAGCTGACCCGGGTGCCGCAGAGGATGAGCCACTAACTGAGGCAGCTGACGTGGCGACTGAAGGAGCCTCATTCGTAGCTGTAGTTGCATAAGAACCACCATGTGAAGCAACGGGCGCAACGGGTGCAGCAGACAAACTAGTAGAAATGCCAGCAAACGAGGATTCATAAGAGGTATCAGATGAGGTGCTTTGTGGGGCAGCAGACGAGGTATCGGATGAGGTGACAACTATTCCAGCCGCACCAGCGCTGAAGAGCCCAAATGCTAGCACTAATGAGAGTAACGACATGTAACTAGTCGGATGCTGCTCCCCTCATAGCCTATGAATCAATATATATCCAATTGAGGTTAGGGCGATATACCAGCCTTTGGAGCTGCCGCCGGTGCCTCGCCAACAGCTGTGCCTCGCCGATACATGCGCCTCAACGTGTGGCGCCTCGACCTTCCCAACTTTACCCTGGCTGATCACTCATAGGCTCTACGATCGCACCGTTCTCTTACGCTACACAGCGCTTCACAAGAGACGCCTCAGCGTGCAGCTTGGTGCGAATTCAGTGACTCACAGTTCGCGGCCTATTTAGAAGCCGCAGCAACAATCTGCCGTTATGATTACGTCCAATGAACAGAGGTCATGGTGAGGTTAGGGTACATGTCCCCGAAGTAAGATCGGTCCCGAGACGAACCCCTCTCCCAATCCCCTGCGTCAGTGCCTTGAATGTTGTCATCGAAAAACCCTCCTCTCCACAAAAGCCCGAACCCAAAGACACGCCGTCGACTACGCCTCGTTGCGTTGTGCTGTGATCAGGCTCGCCGCTCATAATCCAATAATGCGACATCGCAAATCAGCTCCTGACGCCACGAAATCCCCGAGTGTCAGGATCCGTAGTCTCTGCAATGTACTGCGCTATCTAAATCGTTCGCTAACACGGCTGGTGTCATGTGACCGTGATTCCCCAGCCACATACCCCCTACTCGGGTCGTTGCTTCCGGAGTTCAGCCTTCACTAAAAATATCACATATTGACTCACTTGCCGCGCCTCAGTGTGGACACTCTAGTGTTTTACCGGCATAGCGCCTTCATTAATATATACCTTATGAGGCCTAACATTGATAAATCAATCATCAGCTGCTCATTGGCGGTTGCATGCTAGGTTTAACCAAATTCCGTCTATGAACGCTTCGTATATAGAATAATCACTTGCAACAACGTTGGTTCATTAATGTAGATACCACACTTATTGGCCAGCCTCCAGAGTCGTGAGTAATCTTGTTCAACCGTATTTATGTCTTTACCTCATCTGTACCGTTTTGTCGTCGATGGGGCTGTCCGGGGGCTGCTCCTCGCCTTTTGATTCATGCGCTCCGTCTCTCTCACTCTTGTCATTGGTGTCACCCGGCCCTGCAGACCGCTCGGTACCTCGTACCTTGTCGGCTCTTACATTACTGTCTCCTTTCACCGGTGCTTTTGCTCCCACTTCTGGCGGTACCTCACCGATGGGCCAGCACAGCCGGTTCAACACCGTGAGAGGTTCGCGGTTCCATCGGCCCAGCTTCAGTACTTCTACCTTTCCTGGCCTCTCTCGCGATGCTATTAGGCACCTCACGCCCACGTAGTAATACGATTTGAGCCGGTCGTATTCAAGCATGCCCGGCTGCCCCGCTACAACCCTTCTCATTATTTCGCTCTGCACCTGACCAAAATCTTCCAGCGATATTGGCGTGTTCCGCTCGTACAGCGGGATGAAATCACGCCAATTTGAGTATCCCTTGAGCCTATGTTTGGAAGAGAGTGACCGCTCTATTCTCACCTGGATCTCGTTAAGCACAAAAAGCTCGGGGCGCCTGCACTCAAAGCTGATCTCAATGCCGCACTGCCAAGGGTCCTGCAGGATTCCCTCTCGGGGCGCCCGTATTACCAGCGTCACGTCAATCGGCTCCGTGTCCAGCCTCTGCCCCTTGAGCATGTCACGAAACCCCCCAGGTTTTGTTCGTGGAATGTATGCCTTTAGAGTTTTGGTCTCGCGGCCTGCGTCTTTTAGATCCCGGTCAACCGGCCATCCATCCGGGAGCACCTCAAAATACTCCTTCAGCTCGTGGTTGTGGTGGACCCGCGAGTCCCGGTCCACGGTCACGTATACGAACCAGAAAACGCCCGGGCGAAGTTCGTCCGCTATGTTCAATGCAGACGGGGATGCCTTGGCTGGCAGCTGGTGCTCGAATGAATATCTATACTCGCCCGCCGTCAGCGTGGACGTCGTCGGCGCGGTTGTGGTATGCGTCGGAAACACAATCCTTGACTCGTCAAATAAGTCCGTCCACTCTGTGAAAAAGCTCTCCTTGTTCTTTTTGGTCTCTATTCTAAAGCGCACCTCGCACTTCACGCCGATCGTGATCGACTTGAGCGTGATGTCCTTGTCGGGCCGCAGCGATACCGTCCCGCGAATGGAGTCGCCGCTTACGTAGTTCGGCTTCTTTTCGTCGATTTCAATGTGTAGATGCAGGTCTGTGGCTCGCATCTGTAGGATACCGCTGAAGAGGTGGGTCGTAGCAGGGAACAAGGCCGCCTCAGATCTGGTCCCCCTGCGCCATCATCCACCTAACCCTCGTGCACCCGACTCGAGGTGTAGAACACAGGAGGATTAAGGGTCGCGAGACGTGAATAACCGGCACGTGATCTGCCTCGTTCAAGCAGCTAGCGTTTTTATGATTCTGCCCGTCGTTCCTCAATTGGCAGCATATTCTATGGACAGATCTATGAAGTGCAGAAGTATAACATCGCCCCTAGGCAGAGCGGAACCCCACTGTCTACTGGCAGAGGCTGAACATAGCTAATCAGTTCATTGAATACTTTGACATCTCTGGCAAATAGCTTTGTTTTGAGAAATAACACATATCTAGAAGTCAGTCACCTTGCCAATGGCATAACACCACTCGCGAGCTTGTGTAAACAAGGTCTCCTGGTTGGTCTCAAGGGAGCCTCGTTGGTCGGAGCACACGGAGGTTATCATATTCACAAGATGGATTGTGTGCTCCTTGTCGTATGGCGGTAATGCGGTTTTTCAGACACTACAGAAGGCTATGGTGACTCTGATTTTGAGTTCGCTAGTTCGTTGTGCACTTTTTCCGCTCCTCCTTTGCTGTCGGCTCTCTCCGTTTGCTTCGGCCCGGCCTCCGGCGGTGCCTCCCCAATCGGCCAGCACATTCGGTTCAGCACCGCAATCCTGTCGCCCCAAGAGAATGACTTTAGTTTTTCCACATGCCGCGGCTTCTCTCGAGATGCTATGAGGCATTTCACTTTGATAAAGTACGCAGTCTGGAGCTGGTCATACTCAAGCATTCCCGGCTCCCCCACTACCGACGTTTGCATGATTTTGCTCTGCACTAAGCCAAAATCTACCAGCGGTATCGGCTTGTACCGCTCATATACTGTGTTTGAATGAATCGATGTATCATATTGTCTTCCATTGTGTATTATGCATTTGAGGTCTCTCTTTAAAATCACCCGGATCTCGCTAACCACAAAAAGCTCGGGACGCTTGCACTCAAAGCTGACCTCGATGTTGCATGGCCAAGGGTGCTGCAGGATTCCCTCGCGTGGCGCCCGTACTACCAGCACCACGTCAATGAGACCCGCACCCTGCGTCTGCGTCTTGAGCATGTCGCGAAATCCCCCAGTTTTTGGCCGCGGTATATAGGCCTTCAGTGCTTTTATATCGCGGGTTACGTTCTTCAAATCCCTCTCACTTGGCCATCCGCGCGGGGGCACCTCGAAAAACTTCTTCAGCACATGATTGTGGTGCAGCCGCGAGTCCCGGTCCACGGTCACATAAACGAACCAGAAAACTCCAGATGCGTACCGGTCCAAGCCTCCTGTCCATGCGTGTGGCTCGGCTGGTAGCCGGTGCTCGAACGAGTAGGTGTGCTCGCCCTTCGCCAGCGTGAACATCGCATTTGTGGCATGCCTGGGAAACACAATCCGCGACTCATCGTACAGATCCGTCCACTCTGTTTCAGGGTCCCGCTTACCGTCCTGAAGATGTTCATAGGTGGCGCGGATCCCACACTTCATCCCGATCGTGACTGACTTGAGCGTGATGTCCTTGTCAGACGTCAGCGATACCGTCCCGCGAATGACGTCGCCGCCTACGTAGCTGAACTTATCCCCGTCAAATTTGATGCGTAAGTTCAGGTCTGTGATGCGCATGTGCAATATGCTGTTCTCGAGTGTATAGCGGTGGTGAACAAAGCCACCGGATCACCTCGGATCCAGCCCCCTGCGCCATCATTTCCCTAGCCCGCATGCACCCCGGCCCGAGGCACTATGGGTACCGTGATTGTGCTGAGGTAAGCCGCTACCTAGAGCAAGCACACGCGCCTTGGATGGTGAAACTGCGGCTAGTAGACCACAAATCGCAGCTCATCTGAATGCAGCCAGAGCGACCCCGAGATTCAAAAGAGCAATAGGCTATCTTTATGAACCAGAGCAGATCCCGCAAGGCAGTTTCGCCAGAACCAAGCACACATGGAACCACGCTGCCCAATATATGATTGGCTGATTGGCACGCAAGTTTTCCTTGAGGGCTACGCTTCTTATTACCATATGTACGATATCGGCCTGTAGCTAGACTAGTGTTGGGTTACGCGGTGGCAGAAATAACTCCTTCCCCTCTTCGTTTCTGTTCTGTTGATTGGAGGGCTTGTAAAGCATTCCTTGAAAATATACGAGTCTCTTCAGAATGCTCCCTCTTGGTTGTCCCGCTACCGGATACTCTGGTCTGGCCGAAACCATACGCGTTTTATGGAGATCAGCTGCCCACTGAAAACGCGCTCTTGGCGGTCCGTGGTATGCTAATGTAGCTGGGTCATCGTCTGCACCAACAGGTGCGGTCACGTCGAAGCATGAGGCTCGCAAGTTACTTTCAAGCCCATGAGCTTAGCCCTCTGTCGATTCGCTCCTCGTCGGCGTTCTTCAGATATGATCAGGGATTCAATGTATTCGCATCAATTCCTAACAGCTTCTGCGTGCTTCCATGGTTATCAAGGCCAGCGCACTCGTTATGCTAGCGTTTTGTCCTTTGCGCCCATCTTTGTCGCTTCATTTGAGTCAATTTCTGGTCCCTTTGCTCATTTTCAAAAGACCAGCACAGTAGCTTCGGGCACACGACCCTTAATTAAGCAACACAATTCATTAAAAGCTACTGAACATCCCGACTTAAAAAGCTCTAGTACTGAGAAACAACGATGAACACATTTTGAAACGAAGCGCTACTCGTTGCGAGCCTATTGGATCGAGTAATACCGCCATATCAGACACCATGCTCACTGCAATGAAACCGCCTAAAGAGCCACGTGACACCACATATCAAGCACCGGACTGATATCGCTATCTGAGATTCGTGTCGACACCGTGGCCAGGCCCCAACAGGCACTAGAAAATTTACCAACATCCACCAAACACAAGCAGAACTCCAAGCACAGTCCCGGTAGCTATATGGTCTATCTTTCAAGAAGCTGTGTTCATGGTTGCCATCGTATATCGCTACCAAGGGCAAGCAAATGAGACTAGACAAGTGCGAAACTCGCTAAGGGGCTATAAGTGCCACGTCACCGGGCAAAGGAACACACCTACGTGGCACTTATCTAGTCTTAGCTATCTTTGCAGGTGTCTCGCTTACTTGCCGCTATATATGATACACCTCCAGTGATGAGATCGATTCCAGCTGCTTCGAAAGCTTTTCAAATTGTCTTACTGAATGGCATAGGAGCAGCAGACTGTGAACTAAACACCCTGATTGCAGTGTCGGCTTAAGGCCCATTACGAGGTTGATCATGTCAAAAATTGCAAACACGCCAGTACCATGTCCTGTTTCGATAGGCGGGACGTGTTGCATAGTGCTCCTTTTGCATGCTATCTCGAAACAGCGGAGGACGATGAGACCCCCACCAGCACTATTCTATTTTGACACCACCCTCTTGTAGGGGGTTAATGTATGCAAGCGCGTTTGTTCACAAGCATTTGGGTCTCGATGGAGTATACCATTGCGGGAGATTTTGACAATGTGACAACAGGCAGTGTCACCAAAACACCGGCAGAAGCAGACCTCGTTTACCACAACATCTGGGGCTAGGGCCTACACATTTCCCAGAATACCGAAGGTAGTAGATGCGGCTTAACAATTGAGTATAGAAGAATATGATGTCATTAAGGAACTCAGGATTTTCGCACCATGGTTCGTTCACACGCTGTGACTTGTCACATTTGTATGTCTACGTAGATGTCTTTAATGATGCTTGCGCGGTGATATGGTCACAGTTTGAATCGCCAAAAGCTTAGAATTGCCGATCGAAGAGGATATTTTGGATCATTTCTAAAAATCTTCCTATTATATATTCAATAAAACTTGACGCACTACAATGCGATCACCTGTAAAAACTTCCGCATTATAGCCCCACCCAGGTATCCGCTTTGGGAGAGCAGTACTGCTTTTAATGGCTACGTGATGTAGAGCCCTGGCTGAGTTTCTGTGCTATATCGAGTATGGGCGCCTAAGCAGTGAAATACAGCCTCCTCTGACCTGCATACTATACAAGTAGATAGCAAGCGGAGCCCCGTTGGCGTACATACCGCGGACCCTGAGGCATGAGGTTGAATTTGATTCTGAATTCGGTCGACATTTACCCGTATGTGCCGCGACTCAAGTACAGCTCATCTAAAAAACACGCGTGAGCGGAAACGATCCACGCAGTTTGTATTTGTGCTGCTTAGCATGGTCATGATCTCCAGACTCTCGTGCGGCAAGGTTTGAACCTTTGTGATGTCCTATTTTCAAATGGCATTGATCCATGACAGAGGCCGGCTTACGGCTCCCGAAGCAAACAAACCGTGGGGGACTAGCAATAGCGCCATCGGCCTCTGGAAAGCCACACAAAGTGCTCCTATGTGAGTAGGTTTAGAATAACCTGGCCATCCAGCGAGCCCCCTGAGCTTACCTAGTTGCACAGGGAGAGGCACGTTGTTAGCTAAATAAGTCCGTGCGTGTCCAATCGACCGGGTGCGTAAACAGACGTACATTAAATACTTCTACGCCTGATAACGATCCAATTACAAGCGATTACTTAGCGCTTGTACTTAGAACTCGGGTTTGTGATCACTTGCCCTCGCCATGCCCTTCACGTCATGCCAGACACGCATATGTCGTCTTGATTTGCCAAAAAAACAGCCACAGCTAGAGCACAAGAGGTGCTGGAAACTCATGTACTCTCTCCAAGTAGAAAAATAAGTAGCGACCGTTATCGACGATGTTCTGCCCAGTCTTCAATGGTTTGCCGTTCATGACACCCAGAAGCGTGCTCTCATCGACCTTTCGAAAGTGATCGAAAATCGGCACGGAATCATAGACCATAGTGGCAGAAACCTTGCCACGAAACTCGATGTTCCACAATGACGAATTACCGTTCATCAGCTGGTTCGCAAATAGCTCACCATTTTCGTTATAGGCAATGAGTGGATACGAGTCAAACGCACTATTGAAAAGTTTGCCATACCACTTCATTTCCCTGAGGGCCTCGGACCCCCAATGGCCGCTCTTGAAGTCACCGCCGTGCCATTTTCCAAGAATGTCCCTCACGTCAACAGAAGGCAACGAATCGAAGAATTCAAACAAAGCCGCGTCACTCTTCGTGTGGTCTTCCTTCTGTAACTTGTATAAGGTCTCACGCGCGCTAGTCATTGCCCAGGCTACTATGGTGTTTATGCTTTCTACTAGCAAATATATCAATGGCCATTAAACTTATGGGCCACCACCACACACACGGTCTAAACCCTATCCCTAAATAGCAAGGCCCATTCATGGCCTGCCTCTTAGTCAGAAAATCGGGCTCCTCCACAAAAATCTATAAACAGGTCTTAACCTTACCTCCGATGTCCTTGAACTTTTGGTACAGATCTTGGTTCCAGGTCTTGCTGTAGCCCAGGTCAGGTCAGCTCTTGCCGGTGATCGCCGGCTCAGTCGGTAGTCACGATGCCATCTTACAGAGTCCCCCTTATATGTGGGCAACTGATTAGACGAACGAATAGTAATACTTAACAACACTCTTTGAATATAGAAACCAGATATGAAGCTATGGACGATATGAAGCTATGGAATGCCGCTTTCATCTGTCACACGAGAGTAAGACTCGACCTAAGATTTAGTTGAAATTAACAGGCTAAACTTCACATCTCAATTACTACCACCGCCAAGTAAGTAATTACTACCACCGCCAAGTCATCATCCGCACTTTAACTATTCTTGAATCAATGAAATAAAATCTTAGAAAAAACGAAGAAAAAAACTAGATCAATAGTGCTAAGGTTTAAAGTTGAAGGCACGACGATACTGAGGGCCCTCTACTAACCCTTGACAGGCGCCTCAGAGTCATGATACTCACCGAGGTGGAACAGCTTCTTGGCGTTCTCGCGACCGATCTTTGCGTAGTTGTCAATGCCGCCGACGACAGGAGCGATCTCCTTCACGTTGTCGAACCACTTAGTTCCGTTCTCAATGGTCTCATAGGGATAGTCCACAGAGAAAAGGATACGGTCAGCTCCCAAGTAGTTGTAGACGAACTCCAGGGTCTCGGTGGAGAAGTGGCCCGAAGTCGTCAGGTAAATGTTTTGCTTGAAGTAATCGAAGATCGTCTTCTTCCAAACATAACCTCCCTCGTTCTTCGCGATGGGCTTCTTCACGTCCTCAAACCAGTGATTGATTCGCCAGAAGTCGAACGGGATGTGCTCACCGTAGTGGCCCAAGATCAATTTGGCCTTGGGATGACGGTCAAAAACACCATTGGTGATCATACCAAGCGTGTGGAGGGAAACTCCATTGGCGAACGACAGAGGAGGACCGATAAGGTGGTGACGATCCTTGTACAACTTCTCAAGAATAACATCGGTCGGTGCCGCGGGGTGCAAGTACAAAGGCACGTCAAGTGCCTCCAGCTCGCTCCAGAACACATCATACTCCGGCTGGTCGTAGTACAAGTACGTCGTGCCGTCCGGGCCAGCGTGCTGGAAGTCGCAAAGGAGAGCACCGTGGAACCCAAGCTCCTTCACGCAGCGGCGAAGCTCCTTGGCAGCCTGCGCAGGGTCGTGCATGGACAGGCAAGCGAACGCTCCAAGCTTGTCGCGGTTGTTCTTGATCTGCTCGTACGCCCAGTTGTTGGTGTCCGTGGCAAGCTTCTCAGCCTCGGCCTTGTCAGTGGTGCCCTGAATTCCGGGGACCGTAAGAGAGATGATCGTGTAGCCAATTCCACACTTGTCGGAGATCTCCAGACGCTCACCCGTGATGGAGTAGATCTGGCGACGGTAGCGGGGACGGTCCTCAGGAGCAATGTAAAGACCAGCCTCGTGCTCGGTCTTCTGCAGCTGGTTGGGACGCTCGTAAGCCTCTTCGAAGGAAACTTTGCCTAACATGTTTGATTGATACTAGTGGATACTGATCAATTGAAGGTCCACCGGTGGCTTTATATATTCACTTGACACCGTGCTTACGAATGTCTGGAATCCGCAAACCTCAACGTGCGTTACGAATGGGGCGGTCAATGCTGCAAGCAACCAATGGGTCCTGGTGACTAAAGCCCGCCTCGCAACTAAACCCTATTCTCCAATATTTATTAAACAACAGCCAGGTTAAGTGTTCCAGCGCTGGGTGGATAATGCACACTGATTCAAAATTCAGCCAAGCGCCAGTATATCTGTTGCTGCAATTTATCCAAACGGCCTTATGGCTTATAGAGAGCTATCTAGTGAGACACGGTGTTGGCCCACCTTGCGAGGGGCTTAGGATTGAGTAAATCACCGCTCGTTTCAAACCCTGTTTGCGAACCCTACAAGATTGTCCGTCCGTACAACCCTCGTGCCTGGAGCAGATTGGGCCATTCGGATATCGAGAAGGTGCATTGGCTGAGCCGAGCAGCAGGCCAGCGGATACACATGCACACGGGAATGCGTGAGTGGACTCAGGATGACTGAATGAGCGGCCCAATATGCTAAACGCCATCAATAATATCCTGGCCCTAGCTCGGCGACGTGCGATTCAATCACGCCTTTGCTACCGGGAGAAGCGGGAAACAACGTTTCCCCTCTCCCTCTCGAGGGCAAGGGCGGCGGCACAATCAGAGAGCAACGTGCGGCTACGGTAGCCATAACGCGAGGCAAAACGTCAATGATAGGCTCGCTAGCTTTGTCATGTCCTGTCATCAATCGCCACGTGGACGTCATGCATGCGCGATTTCCTGCCCCATTTCCAATCAGCCAGCGTGGGGGTGCTTGTTGCAATAGCCGCAATGCCACAGGCGATAGTAATATAACTGTGAAGACGAGAGTGGCGGGACAATCAGAGAGCAACATGCGGCGACGGTAGCTACACTGTAACACGGATCTCCAAGGAGGGGCTCGCTGGCTTTGTAACGTATTGTCGCCGATCATCACGTGAACGTCAAATGCATGCGCCATTTTCTGCCCCACCACATTCCACCTAGCGTGGCTATCGCGGTTGCTAGTAGTCCCAGGGCATTGTGGATTAGGGTCATCAAAGACCAAACCAACGAATAGATGTCGGCCACAGCATCATCGTCTTGGATCTGGAAATGGGGCTGGCGGGAGAGCCAGGGCGATCGCTAGTGGGTACAATCATGCAATCAAAAGAGGAATATGTTTATACAATGTAATTGAATAATATCCCCCACTCGTGATTATGTGAGATCTCTCTTCCATATGTTTTGGCCAGCATATATTCTAAGTTTCATCCTATAAGACGAATCGTGAAAAGTGAGCTAACCCTACGTGTAATACATCTCTTTCTATACTCTGAATTCTCTTGGAGCCTGTTTCTCCCTGCGGATCAGCTCTGGTCGCAATATAGTGGCAATTATCTACCATTGACTGCCCCCACATCCCTGCGGCACTTTTGACAGCGCGCCGCGTTTGCCATTCTTTCGATGTGGCAACTGCTGCCAGTAGCTCACTCCCTCCATCGTACACTGATCGGCCTTGGCTATCACTCACAATTCATAGTGTCGCTTATGCATTGAAGATAGCAGATTCTTCGTCTTGCGATGACCCTTCTCAAACACATATACGGATATTTGTCCATCAAGCTGTCTACTATTTCGCAGAGAGCTGATTGTATCACAGCTAAAGGCACATGTGAACATTTCTAGGATCAGCTCCGAAATCCACCCTTTCCACGCACTTTCTCGCTCTACATGCAGCGGGAAAATCAGGCAAATTAGACTACTGACCCAGAGACGTTTGACCAGACCCTTGAGAAACCATAAAGCGCCTCACATCGTAAAGTAGATCATCAGCTGTCACCGCATTCTTCTACTTTGTAGTCCACGACGGGGTTGCTACCGACATCTTCTTTAAAGGGCTTTCGATTCTTTATTTGATAGTTGATTCACAGCACGTGGTGTCTTTAACAGATTCTGCTTAAAAGATTGGGGGGATCTCATGTTAGCCAATTACGAAGTAGAGTACTTCTTTTGGTTTTGAGAATCCAGGCAATGACGATCACCGAGTCTAATTTGACCATAATTGTACTACTGAGATATCTTACGACTTGAACATATCTGTCGTCTTAACAACATTGGAGCAATGGAGCCTCCGCACGTCATGGGAATGAGACCGAAAAAGCCAATCTCCGACCACCGAACATCGCTAGAAGGGGCTTCTTCTTGAAGTTGCACCAATAGGAATGCTCCAAGCGTGACAGGATAGATAAAGGCTCCGTAAGCCACGAGCTTCCACTTTTTCATGGTTGTGTGAGGGCCACTGAGTCATTTCTTCGCGCTGGTATAGACAGTCACTTTATCGCAGCCCTGCCACCTGTCACCGCATCCAAATCGCTTTTCCAATAAGGAGAAGCTCTCTAAGCCTGGTGGGCTGGCGACACCTGGTATCCAGGAGTTGGTGGAGTAGCTGTCCTAACCGTGTTCTGCGCGTTGTGGGCCGTGGTTTCTACAACGGGTGATATTCTATGTATCTACCTCTCAACGGTTCGGGCCCGTTGATAAGCTGAATGGCAGCCTGATGATAAGCACGCGCGATTTCCGTAACGCAGACATAATCTATCGTATCGTGTCGGTCCATACAACCAAGTTTCTATGGGCCAAATTCCAAGAGCTTATATCAAGCCAAGTGAATGAGGAACACGTCAGTCCAGCCTTGAGCCATGCTAGCCGGCCGGGTGTTGCCGTCGCAGCCCGCCTCGGAACAGTAAGGCACTACCTACTACGCTGCCGTCGCCGCTCACAGAGGGCGTGAGCGGTAAGTCCCAGGTTAGTCAAGACACGTGAATAATCGGAGGTGCATCATGACAAACGGAGGGCGACAGCCAACCGGCGACAGATGGGGAGGTGGAGGAAAGAGGTGTGCGCCCGCCGTTGTTGGAGCGTAAGTACTGAGTACCGAGAAGAACACACACTCCTTGCATCGGAGCCTAGTCTGAGCGATCAAAGAATGATAGCAAAACGTAATAAACCGTCATGGGATGCGATAATACACAGCCACATAGAGTCCTGGTTGAGTGTCATTCTCTAGCATCCAATTGACACCGTAAAAACTCTGTCCTCAGCTCCTGAAACCCGCAGTAGCGTGGAAATATCACAGATGTAGCGATGGAAGGTATCGGTGGGTATGACGGCCCACCACGGATGACCAATCGGCTTCGGGGCTCTCTCTGTATGTCCCTAATATTTGAGGCCCGATGGAGCTGACTGAGATAGCTGCGGTTGCTGTCGACAGACCTCGGCGAAGTGGATATAGCGCATAGGATTTATGCTTTATGGTGACTGTTTTGTCTTTGCTCCGCCTCTCGCGCCAAATGCTCATCCACGGGAAAGAAGTCTGAAACCCTGCAGCCCGAACGGCCCAATTCCCGGATCACGAGGGTAGCCCAGTTGGTATTCAGGGTTCCACAGCTGCGGCGCTTCAACTACATATAACGCCGGCGTGTCTGGGTCATTCAAAGAAATGACTGTTTTGTTTACCAAGTTGGCTCTTGCCCTCTTCACAGTAACTCCTGCAACCGGGGCCCCTGTCACTGCAGACAACAAGTCAGCTGGGTTCGTATCGCTTCCCCTGAAGCGCGAAGTCGTGAGGGCCAACGTGACCTCGACCGGCCTCGACCTGCGCCGTCGCTCTGAGGGTGCTACCTTGGGCTTCAGCGCGGTTCGATATCTAGCTAATTACTCCCTCGGTGGACAGGCCCAGTACAATGCTATGATGGACACAGGCTCTTCCAACACCTGGACACCAAGTGGTGCCTATGACCCCTCGAAGTCACGCTCCTATCACTACATAAACAGCAACTTCTATGAAAATTATGGCTACGGTGACGAGGCTGTGGGGGGAAATTGGGGTACGGATACGCTTGAAATCGGAGACATGATTCTCCCGAATTTCCCATTTGGTGTATTAAGCCCCCAGGAACAGAGCGGATTTGAAAATGGAATTTTCGCTATGGGTCCCAAGGCTGGCGAATATCCGAGCGAAGGGCAGTTCCCTACGCTTACTGAGCGGCTCAAGCAAAGTGGGGTGATCAGTGCTAACGCGTTCTCGCTGTTCGTTTCGAGTGAGGATCAGACCGAGGCCACCCTAATTTTCGGAGGTGTTGACGAGGCGAAGTACTCAGCTCCGCTGTACACAATCCCTCTCGACACGACAGAGGTTTATGGCGCTATGTACTTTGCCGTGAACTTTGAGTTTGACGGTGAAGAATATACCGGTGGAGTTCTAGACAGCGGCACTTATTCTGTGCTTCTTCAGCGATCTGTGGCCGATCATATTGCCGAGGAGTATGGCGGAACGTGGGTGGCGGAGCTGAATGCGTATTATGCGGAATCCAAGGTTGCGAATCCGCCGGACCAAGTATTTAAAATTGGCGGAATTTCAGTCACGATACCCGGAGATGAATTCTACTTGGGTGATGACGATGGATCCCCAATCGAGCTGGGGGTGGGCCGGAACATTCCTGTTAAAGGGACAGCTGATCTGAACATCCTGGGCGAGCCATTGATGAGGCAGCTCTATCTCGTGTATGATATCGACAACGAGCAGATTGGATTCGCGCCGGTGAAGTATTCCAGCGAATCGAGCATTGTGGCCATTGAATCATCGATACCTGGAGGAGAGCCTGCGCCCAATCAAGTAATTGGGGGACCGTCATACCAAGGCTAAATGATGGATATGCTAAATCCTCCTATAGGGGTAGAATAGCTATGGACTCACCAAAGCATTTAATTATTGACTGAGTTGAAGGCTCGTGAGCCGAGTTGTTTTGAGCTGTGGCTAAAGACGATGTCCGATCGACTCGCGCCATTGTCTTTTGTAGTCTTGAGAATGCTGATAGCGATCCTTAAAAGGGCACTACGGCAGGGCTGCGACCAGAGGCTCAAGCGACGCGCGCAGCCATCTCGTTGCTCCGTTTAGCTGAAATATTTATTGTTGGACTACTTTCTTGGCTGATTTGAAATTCGTTAGAGCCAAAATTTCTATCTTGGTAGACAAATCGATGACTCTCTCTCTCTACTGATAAGACTCTCCTCAGAATGGTTAAAGGAAGAGTCAGCTGGTATAACAGAATACTTGATAAATATTCTGTATACCGCCAAGAGGTTTTAAGCTAATAATCCTCAGACTCCAAAACAAGGATCGCGTCTCTGGTGAGAGAGCTATATTACTTTGGCGCTGAATGTTCCCAGCTAATCACACCACGTCCTGTTCAACAGTCTAGGGCACATTCGGCATGTTGGAAAAGATGTGGTGGCCCAGTTGAGCACAATGCGAGGATGCAGAGTGCGAGGTGAGATGTGATTAAATCCTTTACGACAAGTTAGACTCTGTACTTTGATAAGATGTATATTTGAATCGACCTAATAAAGAATGAACCCTAAACGGAGAGCAGTCCAGCCAGCGCGCTGCCATTCGATTACATCAAAGAAAACTGCATGGCTCTTATGTGGTTTTACCGCTATAAGAATACCGCATCCGCTTTCTCTGAGCTAACCCTGGTAAGAGGGACCCCCAACTGCTTGGTTAGGAGCAGGGGTTCCTCCGGGAATCGAGGATTCGATAGCGACAATGCTGGACTCACTAGAATACTTCACCGGCGCGAATCCAATCTGCTCATTATCGACATCATACACGAGATAGAGCTGCCTCATGAACGGTTCGCCTAAAATGTTCAGATCGGTATTACCCTGATAAACGATGCTGCGACCTATTCCCAGCTGGTAAGGACCTTCATCACCATTACCAATATAAAACTCGTCTCCAGGAATCGTAACGGAGATACCGCCAATCTTGAACTCTTGGTCCGGCGGATTTTCAACTTTAGACTCCGCAGCATACGCATCCCACTCCGGCAGCCATATTGCGCCATACTTTTCGGCAATAGGGTCAGCAACTGATTGCGGAAGGAGCACTGCCGGAGTGCCGCTGTCAAGAATGCCGCCAGTGTATTCTTCGCCTTCAAACTCGAAATTCACAGCAAAGTACTGCGTTCCATAAGCCTCTGTCGTATCGAGGGGAATCGTGTAAAGCGGGCCCGAGTACTTCGCTTGATCGACGCCTCCAAAAATGAGCGTAGCCTCTGACTGGTCCTCCTCCGAAATGAACAACGAAAACGCGTTGGCGCTAATCACACCGTCGCTCTGGAGCTGTTGCGGGAGCGTAGGAAATTGCGCCTCGGACGGCGATTCAGCAGCCTTTGGACCCATCCCGAGAATGGCAGTCCCAACCCCGCTCCTTACACCAGAGTTTAAGACGCCAAATGGGAAGCTCGGTAGCGTTACACTTCCGAAATTTAGGGTATCAGTGCCCCACTCGCCCGTCACGGCATCGTCGCCATAACCATAGTTCTCGTAGAAATTGCTATTGATGTAGTGGTAGGAGCTCGACTTTGACGGGTCGTAATTGCCATAGGACGTCCATGTATTCGAAGAGCCAGTGTCCATGACGGCGTTGGTTTGGAGCTGTCCACCTAGGGAGAAATCAGCGAAATACCTTATCGCGTTGAACCCCAAAGTAGCACCTTCAGAGCGGCGATGAAGGTCGAGAGTGGTCGAGCTCACGTTTGTCCTCACGACTTCGCGCCTCAGGGGAAGCGATGCGAACCCAGCGGGCTTGTCAACAGGAGCTCCGAACGCAAGTGCCAGTGTGGCGGCCGCAACAGCCAGCCTTGAAATCATTGAATAGCCACTTACGACCTTCTTCGACATTTTGGCTTTATATATCCGCGGGATGCCGTAGCTGCAGAAACCTACAGGCCACTTACGCTACCCTGTTGATGCGGGAAATTGTGCCGTTCGGGTTGGAGGGTTCCAAATCTCCTTGGCTCGACAATTAGAAGTATGCGGTGGCACGAATTTCAGCTAGAAGAGCCACCTCTTCACATGGTTAATTTTCATATGCACTAGTTTCATCCACTCGCCGCGTTCTGGCTCCACACACCAAAACTACGTCACTCTCAGCAGACAGCTGAATCGGGATTTCGGCAGCTGAATCGGGATCTCGGGCAATTAGCACACGGGCATGCGGGAATCTATGACCGATGATTATATCATTCAAGAGCACTGGACGTCTAAATTCCGAAATAAATGTTGCACCGGGAAATTGGTAATTTCTCCGCACTACGGCCAACGCCCGAGCAAATGCAGATGTGCTCGATGCGTAAAACGGCTGCGTGGTGACTGTGCTAATCGGAGGCGCTATTTGGACGCAAGGTAGTACCGCTCAACGACGACTAACTAATGTTGGCATCGATCTCGGAAACGTTAGGGTAGGGGTCTATGTAGTCTTATACAAACTGAAGAATGCACAAGTGACTTTTAACATCATTAACATCTGGTCTACCCGGTTTTCCTCGCTTGATTGAGTCGTAGAGAGGAACAACGACAATATCGCCGGGTTTTATGCCTCAGCTTTGACTCTCTGAGCCTGCATAAGGCTTCGGAGGTTAGCCGACAGCCGGCTTATTTGGAGATTGTAGCATCCCTGGGGTAGCTCGCCTCTATAGATTTTCACGTGACACAATACGAGTGGCCCACCTGGCGCTCCTGCGATAAGGGGTGGGGGTGCCCTTATCCTCCTTAGAGGTTGGCGCGCGGCTCCGCGGCTACATCGCCGTAGGTAAGTTGTGGCCCTGACCTGATCGAAGCCGCCCTTATAGCAACCGGTATGCTCAGAACGCTACTTGATAATATCAGAATACATACCTACGACTAACAACACACAAAACGCGTCTCGAAGTATACACGACCCGTGCGGCAAACGACACGCAACACGCATCACACGCTCGACCACAAACACAGCTTCGGCAGCGCAGCAAGCTTAGGGACGAGCAGCAACATCGCCTGGGCGTTGCTGCCGGGATGTCCTCTAAAACCAACCACGTGGAAGCTGCGGACTGACGCGGACGGGCTTGACTGCGACGATCCTGTGAGTCAGCCCATAGAATGGCGGTGCGAGTATGGGTATATAATAAGTGGGGTGGCCTGGACTTTCATTTGAGGCCATCCTTCAATGACTCTAACAGTTAATAGTTATGCAGTGACCTCAGAAGGCGGCCTGCTGGCGCCGCACAAGCTCGAGCGCCGCAACGTTGCATCAAACGATGTTCTTATTAAGATCCTCTATGCTGGGATCTGCCATTCCGATATCCACAGCGCCGACGGGGACTGGGGAAGCCCAGCGCTGCCACTTGTGACCGGCCATGAGATTGTTGGCGAGGTGGCCAAGATCGGGCCCGAGGTCAAGAACCATAAGGTGGGCGACATTGTGGCCGTGGGGTGCTTGACCAACTCCTGCGGTGCGTGCCAGATGTGCGATGGCCACTACGAGCAATTCTGCGTCCACGGCGCAGAGCAGACATACAACTCACCCGAGCACCGGTGGCCGGGCCACTCGACGGCAGGTGGGTATTCCGAGGCAATTGTTGTGGCCGAGCCCTTTGTGCTGAAGGTGCCGAAGGCGCTGCATGAGCCAAGACTGCTGCGCGGAGTTGCCCCGATTCTGTGCGCGGGCATCACTACATACTCGCCTCTGCGCCACCTCAAGATTGGCAAGGGCAGCAAGGTTGCGATCATTGGTCTTGGTGGCCTGGGGCAAATGGGAGTGCGGCTCGCGGTTGCGCTCGGCGCAGAGGTTGCGGTTATTTCGCGCTCGCACTCGAAGGACGCGGAAGCGAAGGAGCTCGGCGCGGGCCAGCTCATTGCGTCGAGCGCAGCTGACGAAATGAAGGCAGCGGCATTCGGATTTGACGCCATTATCGACACGATCCCAGCCGAGCACGACGTGAACCCGTATCTGTCGCTGCTCAAGCCGTTTGGCACCATGACGGTGGTCGGCCACATTGGCCTGCTGAACAAGCATCCGGTGAACACGATCGGCCTAATTATGGGGAATAAGAACCTATCGGGGTCTTTGATTGGCGGCATCAGGGAGACGCAGGAGCTGCTTGATCTGTGCGGCGAGCACAAAATCATCTCTGAGTTCGAGCTGATCAAGATGGAGCAGGTGAACGAAGTGTGGACGAAGCTGCGGAATGGTGAGGGGGCGCCCCGGTATATCATTGATATGGGCGCTTTCCGGACCGCCAACGAGAGTAAGGTTTAGTCGAAACGCACGCATGGGAGATAAACGAGCAAACCTGTGTGCGAATTGGGCGAACCTGATCACCACTGAAGTGCGTTATTCGAGCGGCAACGCGCAGCGCATGATTATCTAGATACATTATCGGGACGGCCGCAAACGGGGCCGCCCCGCGGGTGGTAGTCATATACACACTTATAGGCACTTATAGACTTAGTTTGATTGGATTGGACGTGAAGCAGTCCTTCTAGCGCGTGCCGTAGCAAGTTTACTTTTGGACGCGAAACCACCTTTCAAGCGAGTGCGCGTCGCGGATCCAACTGAGAGGCAGCGTGAAACCTCAGCTACATGCACTTTCGTCGGGATGCCCTAGGCCCCCCTTTGTCAAAGCATGTCGCAGAGGACTTGGAATTGGACGCCAGCATCAGCCAAGGGCTGACTCGCATGAAAGACGCAACAAAACAATAGGCGCCAGCGACAGCTCATCCCCTCAAAGGGAGGTGAGGAAGCATCGTGGAATTGGTGAAAAGTCGAAAGCATCAGCTCACACTTCGCCTCACGGTTGCCGCACCAGCTCAGTAGCAATGGACACAACAGCGGCTACAAACCCTAAGCGCGGTCGGCCTCTCGCTCACAAGTGATTCGCTTATCTCTAACTAACTATCGCTAAGCTAAGCGCTAGTACGGCACCAATAAACCCCGGATGAAGCTAGCCCTTCTGCAACCGTGAGCTCTCGCGCCTATTGCCCACCCTATAGCCCTTGGTGAGCGAACAAGACCTGTCAGAAGTCACTTCTTGCCCGATGATTCCCAGATGGTGGGGGTCGATTTCTCGTCAATATGAATGCCCATAACGCCCGTGGCAGTCGAGTAGCTGTGATGAACGGCCTGGCTGCCGTAGACTCGCATTTCCTTTTCGTAAGCAGCGGTGACGCCTGGTTTGTAGCCACCTGCCTCGCGGAGAAGGCGGCCAAGCAGCGCGGAATCTCGGACCGCGGTGTTGGCACCAATGCCTCCAGCAGGAGTCATAGCATGGACAGCGTCGCCAATGAGGGTGACCCTTGGCTCGTTTGGCCACTCGGGAATCCCCGAGGGGCTCGAGCAAGTGATCTTCCAAAACGCAGACTCGGCCGCGTTCATCTCGGTGAAGAGAGGACGGAATCGAGGGTGCCAGTGGGCAGTGAGCGACTTCGCAAGATCAGCCGCCTGCTTCCCGACAAGCGTGAAATCGTTGCCCGGCACCTGGATCACGTTCGGCTTGCCGCCGAGCGTCCAGCCAAACTCGACGCTCGGGTTCTCCATGTCGTTGCGGCGGACGTTGGTCATTAGCGAGACGCCGCCGTGCTCCGGCGAGTTGTCGAGTATCCGGAACACGCCCTCGCCGAGCGCTCGGAATGCCACAGTCGGAGCCTGGCCATGGATTCCGCGGGCCCCCGTGTCGTAGACCTTAATTCGGCCGCCAGAGACTTGCTGAGCAACCCGAGAGTTGACTCCCTCGCCGCCAACGAGCAGCGAGCCCTCGACCGACTTCGAGCCGTCGGCGAACACCGCACGAACGCCGTTGTCGGTCAGCTCGTAGCCCGTGACGTGCTTACCCCATTCGATGTGGTCCTCGCACCCGGTTGCAAACACCCGGCGCATATCGCCCCGCGAGATGCCGACTATCTCACCGCCGCGGGAGGTGAGGGTCTCGGCAACCAGGTTCTTATCGATCACCTCACCGGAGACCGCATCGTAAGTGACAAACCCGCTGCCACCCGTCTTGCCGCACTTTTCCCAGAAGACAGCCCACGTCTCTTTGTCGAGCACCGACTCGATGGCGTCCAGACCCTCGTTGGACAACCGCAACCGATAGCCTTGCGCGCGGAACACAAACGAGCTGTCGCGCTCAAATAGAATGTAGGGGATGCGCGACAGCTGCAGCGAGTGGGCAAGCAGTAGGGACGCCAAGCCAGCGCCGGCGATGAGAATCGGTTTCGTTTCAACCATGAGGAAGCAGCGTAGCGAAGTCGGCTCTAGCGGAATCGGCTGTATCTAAGCCGCCCCACAGCCGAGATCACCACTCCACTTACCTCAGCTAGAGGTGGTGGCGTAATGCACCGGCCGGTTTTTCTTGACAATACGCCGCACCACGTGCGTTGGCAGTTGCTGCCTGCACACGCTTTGGGAAAACACCACAATCGCGTGTTTACTCACAATTACAGATCGATTATCTGAAGGATGTACACAGCTAACATATTTAAAAATGTATTACTAGCCAGCCACGAACCAGCAGCCGGCGCATGCACCCAGGGGAGACTTATCTCGTGCCGGTCCCAGATTCTAGCAGCTACCTGTTGTTCGTTTCCTTGAGATCGAAGCGGTCGAGCATCATGACGTGGTTCCACGCGGTGACGAACTCCTTCACAAACAGCTCGTTGCCGCCGGCGCCGCCGTAGACCTCGGCAACCGCGCGGAGCTGGGGCTCGTGGCCCAGCACGAGGTCGACACGCGAGCCGTACCACTTGACCTCGCCGGTCTCGCGGTCGCGGCCCTCGAAACGGGTCTTCTCCTCATCGACGGGACTCCACAGGGTAGACATGTCGAGCAGATTTTTGAAGAACTCGTTGTTGAGAGTGCCCTTACTCTTGGTGAACACGCCAAGGTCCGAGTCGTCCCAGTTGAGGCCCAAAGCGCGGAAGCCGCCGATGAGGGCGACGAGCTGGGGCGCCGTGAGGCCGAGGAGCTGGGCGCGGTCGAGGAGGAACGCCTCGGCCGGGACGTGGAACTTGCCGATCTCGAAATTGCGGAAGCCGTCGAAAATAGGGTACAGCCAGTTGAAAGACTCGGCGTCGGTGAGCTCGTCGGTGGTGTCGGTGCGGCCAGGGACGAACGGGACAGTGAGGTTGAGACCGCCCTTCTTGGCGGCGTGCTCGATGGCAGCGCCGCCGGCAAGCACAACCAGGTCGGCAATCGAGACCTTCTTCGACGACTGGGCAGCGTTGTACTTCTTCTGGACGCTCTCAAGCACGCCAAGCACCTTCGCCAGCTCCTGCGGGTTGTTGACGTCCCAGTCCTTCTGGGGCGCGAGGCGCACGCGCGCGCCGTTCGCGCCGCCGCGGAAGTCCGAGATGCGGTGCGTGGAGGCCGACGCCCAGGCGGCGCGGGCAAACGCGGCCGGCGGCAGGCCCGATGCAAGGATCTCCTTCTTCAGGGTGGCCACGTCAGCCTCGTCGACAACGGGGTGGTCGAGCGCGGGAATCGGGTCCTGCCAAATAAAGTCCTCCTTGGGCACGTCGGAGCCGACGTAGCGCGTCTTGGGGCCAAGGTCGCGGTGGGTGAGCTTGAACCAGGCGCGGCTGAACGCCTCGAAGAACACCTCCTCCGGCGCGTCGTAGAATTTCTGGAGAATCTTGCGGTAGGCCGGGTCGACCTTGAGCGCGATGTCCGACGTCATCATCATCAGCGTGTGGCGCTTCGACGGGTCGTGGGCGTCCGGCGTGGTGTACTTCTCGTTGTCGACCTTGGGCTTCCACTGGTTTGCGCCGGCAGGGCTCTTCGTGAGCTCCCACTCAACATCCAGCAGATTCTCGATGTACCGCTTCGACCACTCAGTCGGGTGCTGGACCCACGAGCCCTCGATCCCGTTGGTGATGGTGTACTTGCCATTGCCCGTGCCGGCCTTGTTGATCCAGCCGAGGCCCTGGTGCTCGACGCCGGCCTCGATCGGCGGCGGGCCCATGTTGTCCGGCGACACCGCGCCGTGGCTCTTGCCGAAGCTGTGGCCGCCGGCAATCAGCGCCACCGTCTCCTCGTCGTCCATGGCCATGCGGCCGAACGTCTCGCGGATCTCGATCGCCGAGATCTCGGGGTCCGGGTTGCCGCCGGGGCCCTCGGGGTCGACGTAGATTAGCGCCGCCTCGGAGTCGCCCAGCGGCGACTCGAGATCAATGTTCTTGCCGGCACCCTTCCACCGCAGCTTGCGGCCGAGATCCTCTACCTCGGGGCCCCAGTACCCATCGACGTCGTTCTCCCACTGGTCGATGCGCCCGCCGCTGAACCCGGTGATCTTCACGCCCATCGACTCGAGGGCGATGTTGCCGGCAAGCACTAGCAGGTCCGACCACCCGAGCTTGTCGCCGTACTTCTCCTTGATTGGCCACAGCAGCCGCCGCGTCTTGTCGGTGTTGCCGTTGTCGACCCAGCTATGGAACGGCAGAAACCGCTGGTTGCCCTCGCCGGCGCCGCCGCGCCCGTCGGAGATCCGGTAGGTGCCGGCCTGGTGCCACGACATGCGGATCACCTGCGGGCCATAGTGGCCGTAGTCGGCCGGCCACCACGACTGCGACGTCGTCATCCACTTGTGGAGATCCTTCTTCACCGCCTCGTAGTCGAGCTCCTCGAACTTTTTGCGGTAGTCAAAGTCGGGCCCGTACGGGTTCGACGACGGCGACGGGTGGCCCAGCAGCTCGACCCGCAGCCGCTTCGGCCACCAGTCGTCCGACAGCGGCTTGCTGCCCTGCACGCCGCCAATGCGCGTGCCCTTGGCCGGGAGCGTGAACGTGCCCTCCTCGCGCTTGGGAATTGTCTCCGACACCCAAGCCGGGACCGTCGATGGGTCGACGGGCTGGCTCTGTGTCGGGGTCGTGAATTGGCCGTACCCGTCCTTGTGGGCGTTTAGAAATGGGCACTTGGACTCTGACATGGCTAACTTCTGCGAATGCTGTGAGAACCGTCTAACCAGCTTTCGCGAAATCATTTAGTTATGGGCAAATAGCAGGCTCTATATAAGGCATTACCCGGCGTGGCGGGCGCATGGCGACGATAACTGGTAGCAACCTGCGACCCAGATGCACCTTTCTGGACCCAACCCTTATGCACCGTAGCTATATCCTGGCCCGCTCATTGGGCAAGCGCGGCCCAAGGCTCCCCGGGTGCCCCTCACGCGCTGCTCTCGCGCCCCCTCACGCGAGTGAGGGCGAAAGATCGTCTGCCAGGTGCCAGCGCGCTAGCCACTGTGCCGAACGGTATGCTAACCGGCGAGCAGCACTGGCCCCCTGAGGCCAATTGAGCAAATGCACCACCGCTCGCTAACGGCCGCACACTAAGCAAGCCCGGGGGCCGACTCACGCGATGCAGGAAGCCCATGCATATATCGCACGTGATGTTCCCACCAACTTAGAGCACGCATGCAGCAGCAGGTCGGGTAGTTAGAGAACCACCAGGGATGACGGTGGCCCACGCGCGCCCACGCTGATGACGGGGTCAGGATGGCGGCCTTGGCGTACTTGCTCGCCGGCTGTGTTGGGGGCGCCTGGTTGCGGGGACGGCTTTAGCCGTCTCGCTTTTTCCGTTCCGATTGCTGTCGGAACCCCATGTGACTCGCGATCCCTAACCAAGCGCAGCAAAGCGTCCCCCATCACGCACATCGTGATGCATGGACTCCGATCCTGGGCGCCAGCGCTTCCAAACACTGAGAGCTCAGAACTCGTTGGGAGGGGGGAAAGGGGGAAGAGGGGGTGCTGCATGGCTAGTATTAGAGTAGATGAGCGCAGCTCCTAAAAGGCGACATAGTATTTCGTTTTGTGGAGATGGCCAACCGCTGGTCAGATCACATGCGGTTCTGGCGGTGAAAGTGCCGATCTGGCTGCACCCTTCCATGAGGCCCCCATAGCGGTCTGGGCCCAATGGCCCGCGTAAGACCGATTGCAAATGTCAAAAATAATGAGGATAGCCGCGCTGCGAGTCGGAATATTTGCCGGTCGAGTTGCGATTGTTTTTCCCGCGGCGAAGTGACGTAAGAGAGCGGCTGCGGTGCGCCCGGACACGCCCCATGCAGCCACGCTTGCCCACCATGCACGTCCAGCTCAGTCGAGGCTCAAATGAAGGTCCTCTATTCCCAAACGTGCCCAATTGGCACCATGAACGTATTAGTTAACTGCACTCCTCGGGAGCCTTGCGTGCGCCTAGTCCGCCTAGGGGCTAATCTAGGCTTACCGTAATTATATTGGTGTATCTTACGTATCATGGATGTATCGCTGTATTTTACGTACAGAGGACACCCAAGAGAGGCGATCCAACCCCAGCGCACACCTGGTGTCGTGCGCACTAACACCCAGTGATTGACCCCTGACCCCCGATTACACCCGCGTCGGTAATTCGCCGATCGCAGCATGCCTTGATCGTAGTGGGGCAGAAGGGATGCCTGCCGTAGATCTATGGCCATAACCCTACCGTTCCGAATCTAACTGTGTGTTCAAGGCCATGGCCGTATATCTACCCTCCGGATCTAACCGTCGGTCTAAGGCCAGGGATCCATGGCCGTGGATCTTACATTCGATCAACCGTGAATCTAAGGCAAGGTATCGATGAGCGTAAACCTAAAGTTCTGGATCATCTAACCATAGAGGACCTAAGATCTACAGCCGTGGATCTAACATTCTAGATCTGACGTGGGTCTAAGGCCATAAATCTAGGGCCATACGTCTAACGTTCCGGATCCAACGTGGGTTGGGTCTAAGGTCGTGGATCTACCGTTGGTCTACCTACCGTGGATCTCTGCCCATGAATCTGTGGCCATTGATATGGTCGTGGATCTATACCCGGGGTCTATGACCACGGATCTGAGATTGCGGAGGAGTACGCCCATCTATAGCCGTGCGTCTGTGACACGAAAACTGAGACCGTGAATCTATGGCCGCGGATTGATTGCCCCCCATAAAAAAAAAAAGCGAGCCCGTGATCTGAGAGTGCTAAAGTTATCCTCTATCTAGTTAGTCGCGACCCATTCACTCCTTGTGAGGAGGGTAGTCGCTGTATCCCTCGGCGCCGTGGGTGTAGAGGAGGGCCCAGTCAGGCATCGCCAGCGGCCAGTTGTTCTTGTAGCGCTCGGCCAGGTCCGGGTTCGATATGTACATGCGGCCAAACACAATGGCGTCGGCAACCCCCGACTCGAGGGCGGCCTCGCCCTTCTGCAAGTCGTAGTCCTGGCCCAGCACCAGCGGGTTCGTGAACACCTTGCGGATCGCGTCGTGGACAGGGAGCTGCTCGGTCTGGCTGAACGTCGCATCGGGTCCGGACTCGCGCATCTCGAGGAACGCAATGTTGCGCTCCTGCAGCCGCTTCGCCACCGCCGTAAACAGCTCCTCGTGGTTGCTGTCAACCACGCCCTGGATCTCGCCGTTCGGCGACAGGCGCACGGACGTCTTGTCGGCGCCCACCTCGGCCATCACCGCGGTCACCACCTCGTCAAGGAACCGGATGCGGTTCTCAATCGACCCGCCGTACTCGTCGGTGCGCTTGTTCGTCGAGTCGCGCAGAAACTGGTCCAGCAGGTACCCGTTCCCGGCCTGGACCTGCACGCCGTCGAAGCCGGCCTCAATGCCGTTGCGCGCCGCGGCCACAAAGTCCCCGGTGATCCGCTTGATGTCGTCCTTTGTGAGCTCGCGCGCCTCCTCGGCGTCGGCGTTGCCCTCGTCAATGAGTACCTTCTCCGGCGTCTTGCCCGGCGACGGCCCAACCGGCTGCGTGCCAATCACGCTGCTGTGCGACGCGCGGCCCATGTGCCACAGCTGCAGCACAATCTTGCCGTTGTTGTCGTGCACACGCTTCGTCACGTCCTTCCATCCGGCAATCTGCTCGGGAGACCACACCCCGGGCGCCCTGGGCCAGCCAAGACCCTCGCGGCTGATCCCCGTGGCCTCGGTGAAAATCAGGCCCGCGTTCGCACGCTGGCCGTAGTAGTCGACCATGATCTTCGTCGGCACGCCCTCCTTGGTGGCCCGCGCACGCGTGAGCGGTGCCATGAAGATCCGGTTCTTGGCATGTATCGCGCCAAGCTGGATAGGTTCGAAAATCTTGCTACCCATTTTGCTGGTTGGTGCTCTTTTGTAGGCGGATCACCGCCACGATTTATACTCCGCGCGGTCCCGGGTTGGGCGCTGACACACCGCCCCTCCTGCGGTGAAATAAGCCCCGAGCCGCCCGTGGGCTGGGTTGAGTACATTCGGCTGCGTCGATTGTGGTGGAGTGGAGGCGGAAAGTGGGCATGACCGTAGGGCTAGGCGCCGACAAAGGTAACTGGTTTACACTGGCGAGTGTAGGGTATAAAAACAGCGAACCGGCTATTGTTTTGGTTTTGATTACCCTGCTTGCGACGTTGCCAGGGCCCCTGCTCCTGCTCCTGCTCTCTTGCTTTTTGCGTCGCACGCGGCCAAGTCGCTATGGTCATGTGATAAGCTGACGCCGAGCTGGGCCCTCCCCTTCTACCGAACCGCCGACGGCCGGAAGTTGTGATTCGCCGAGTGGGTCGCTAGCGGAGATCATCCTGGGCTGCGGCGGCGCCGAGGAAGCTGATGCTGCGCTCTTCCTTCTTCAGAAGCGCCTCGTGAAGTCTGCTCCCGTATAACAGGTTCACAGTACACCGATAAACCCCAACCTACGGAACTTGCTATCTGCTTTTTATGCATACGTACTACCCTAAAGCCGAGCCTCTCTACCCAGGTACCTATCCCTAGCTTCTGTCTAGAACAGCCGTTAGCACTACGCACCCAATATACCTTACGCAATTTGCGACAACACCCGCACTTAAATTAGTTTATACTAAATAAGTCCGGACCACCAGAGCCCCATAAAAGGCTTATCTCGAAATAGAACTCGGCCACAGAAAACACGGACCAGAGCGGGTCTCAAGAGAGCGTGATCTACTGCGGCGATGTGTCTACTAAAATAACCTCTGCTTTGCCATCAACAGCATTGACTACCAAATGCTCTGTGTTCTTGATGGCCGCGCCATCGTGCGGTAAAACAGTTACCCCGTTCACTGTGAGCGCTGAGCCAACCGAAACAAGGTACCCCAGCCGGTCTCGTCCCAAGTGATACTTTGCCGTCTTTCCAGGCTTGATGGTAGCAGCAGCCACGCGCGTAGCGCTAGCCAGCACGGGCACCTCAGTGTCCTCCTTGAACCCAGACGCAATCGGCGCGAAATGGCTCGTCGCGTCGGCCCACATCACATGGTACTCGCCCCAAGTCGACTTTTTCTTGGGCACCGTCTGCTTGATCCAGATCTCAAACGCGTTTGCGGTTCGAGCCCCGTTCTCATTAGCACTAGCCTTACGCCTATGATGGTGCCTCGTGCTGGCTTCATCGTCAGCAGAACCGCCCAAATCCACATACGCCTCACTGTGCGAAATCACATCCTCGCCAACCGAAATCACCTCAACATCTCCGGGCTTGATCACCCCCTCGTACCCGATATTGACATGGTGCGCAAGGCCCGCCCCGCCCTCGGCTCGGCCCGTGCACGGATGAAAGCTTTCTGGAAGCATACAGGTTAGCACATCTACCTGACAGTGCGCGTGCAGCGGGATGCCTCCGCCGGGCTCAATGAGGCTGTCATTCCAATGGAACACGCCACCCCAGTGCGACCACCGAGAATCTGCGCTGGAACCAGTCGCAAAGTGTCGAGTCTGGCCCTGCAGCCCGCTATCTAGCGAACCGAACGGGCGCACCTCAATATCGTGGTCTTTAGGATGGGAGCTCTGCTTCTTGAAAGGCCCAGGCATTGAACGAGTCTGACTGACTGAGGTCACACAGTGCTGAGTCTATAACCGGTCGAGCGCCGGAGATAGCACCGGAGACAGTGCCGATGAACCGTCGGCGACGGGTTAGGGTGTCTCCGCGCTGTCGAAAGCTTGAGCCAGATGTTGAGGATACCGGCGCGGTTATCTTAATTCGTATAGACCTGTACAAGACTGCCTGCCCACAACACTGCCTAATTTCCGGAGGATTAGCGGCTGCTGGTTGCATGTTGGCCCCGCTGCTGGTGGCCTGAGCAAGCAATTCAGCAGTGGAACCGTCAGTAAACCACGTGCACTCGATACGAGCCCGATAAGCAGTATGCATATATTGATCATTTCTTACATACAACACCCCTTCGTAGCTGGAGCGGGTCACCAGTCGTCTTGGATCGAATTCAAATCGGTGCCTATCCATAGACGCAGTCCGCGGTGCAATGCTCCGCTGTCCGCGGAGAAGTGCCGCAATCCAAGGACGGATACACGTGACCATCAACGCAGGAAGATGTGGACACCTGGCTCAAGCAGTCAACAGCCTCTGAAATTCGGGTCTCAAAGAGACTGCAGCCTTCCCTGGCGGGATGTGGTGATCTAGTACAAGGAATTAGACACTGGGGAAGCTCCAATGCCAATGAAGGGCAAATACAGAGCGTTGGGACACTCCACAAATGCCCCGCCAATATGACAGTAGAACAAATAAAGGTCTATAACGGATAGGTTTCGATTCTTTAGGGGCGGGTCTCGTACGTTCATAAAATTCCTCAGCGGCCAGACTGCTGGACCTTTAGCAGGGCCGCATGGTCGTGTTGCGTGGCCGAGTTGGGTGGCCGAGTCGGGTGGCCTTGGTCGAGCGTGGGCAGGGGGGAAGGTAAGGGTAATGATATGCTCGCGTGCACCGCAGTCTGAACCGCTGAACCGCAGAAAAACCACCCTCCTCACCAAACCACTCGAGCGGTACGTCACACAAACTTGGACCTTGCCTCTACTTCTTGCTCAGTTGTCAATGCGTTTCTACAAACTGCTAGTCAGCCTTTTGTTGTCCCAGGCTGTAGCCTCGCCAGCGTCTTACGACAATGAAGACGCGTATGGCCAGGCTCCTGCAGGCATTTCGATGTCAAACGTCACCGTAAACGCTGATGGACTCGCGTCTGTGATTGGTGCTTCAGCTGGTGTTCAATTCGCTGTGGATGAGGCCTGGCTCGCGGATGTTGACCGGGGTGCGGTTATAGTGCACATTCCGATAACTGTAAAGGTGCCCAACCCGATGATAGCCTGGGCTGAAGCTTACATCAATGTCACTTCGGAACACCAACCACCGGCTGAGCGCGCCCCAGGAACAGGAAGCTTTGATAAGCGGGGCGCCGAAGATGCTGAAGGAATCGCATGGCTCATCAAGCAGATGCGTCTGAAGCCGAAAGACGTGTACCCATTCGTGGGTGTCATCGTATATGCGACGTATCCTCATCGTATTTGGAAACGGTACATCACGACGACTACCACGGGAAGGGAAGTTCCTAACAGGACACTGCAAGTTTTCATTCAAGTGGTTCGTGTACTACTTTTTTTTGTTCAGCTTGAACTGTGCTTGCAGTGGCAATACGTTGAGAGTGCCGTCTGGCGTTACACTGTTGGACTGGTCTCTTTCGTCGGCCCTACAATTGTAATATCGATGGTCGATAACCTCTTCTTGATAAAGGAGGAAGACGAGAGCGTGAGCGATGATATCCCGTTAGGAGATATGAGTAGCTCGCCCAATTAGCCCCCAATTGCAGCTCCCTGGCCTAGCGCGACATCCGCACAAGCTGCTCCCTGTGACGATGTGGCTCGACTTTGGTGACTCCTGGGCTAAAGCTTGAGCACCTTGCGCTTCGTCTACTCACTGGAAATCAGATACTGCGGAGATAAGGCTCACGCGCATGGAAGCAGTACCCTGCGGCGATAGGAGTTAGCGGTATTGAGCGCGGATTGCGCTTCCGCGCGCTAAGTCTTTGCTAAGAAGAGACCAAGTTGCGCCTTGCCAGTTATATCTATGCGAATTCAAATTTCATATTATAAGTTTCAAATCTCATCTAAGCTCTCTAAGCTACACGTTAGCTCTAAGTTTGAAGAAACCTAACCCATACAACAGAGAAACAGCAGATCTCCACGGCTTATTCCTCACAACGAATGCAATTGATGCTACTGAACTGTCCAATGACAGCCACCAAACACTATCAAATAGAAGTTATAAATATTCGATGGACCCATATTCAAGCCGGCTCTCCAATGAAGAGCCCTGCTTGAAAGAAGGGTCATTGGGGCACCATGCAGATGATGAACGTGCATTTGGTGGTCAACGTGATCAACAGCGTCCGTCGGAGCTCTGGTACCACGTGTCGCACCTTAAGGATTAGGTTTCCACCCCCCGTGTGCTGACCACGTCTAACACTAACCACCGAACTAACCACACTAACCACCGCGCTAACCACAGTTTTTACTTCCCGCTAGATTGTATCAATGCTGCGCGGAAAATCCCTAGCCAGTTTACTCCTGGCTCTTGCTGAAGCCTCGGAAGCGTCTCGTAAAGATGCAATTGGTTCCAACCAGGCAGCAGCGGGTGAGCAGTTCCCGCGCTTAGTCCATGCCAGTGACCTTGCAGAGATGCTCCGTCCCGCAGTAAACTGGGATGTATCCTGGGACATCCCCACAGCTGTGGTTCTGGACCCCCTGGTGGTCATGCATGGGACTATGTATCTCACTTATGCTCCTTCGGCAACGGAGTATATCGGGCTAGGTGTCCAAGATTACTTGCATGTGACTGCGACGCCGGTGGATATGCCTCAATATGCTCGGGCCTCCGAAGAAACTGCAGCGGTCGCAAGCTCAGACGCCAAAGCTACCGAGAAGGCTGACCCATCCGAGAGTAAGGATAAGAATGGGGTTGAAGAGATTGTGAAGTCTTTTGCCTGGAGCGATGTTGAGGCCAGAGACATCTACTCTTTTATCGGATTTGCGGTTTACCTGCGCTTTCCTCACCGCAATCAGAAGCGCAGATACGGGAGGGTGGTACAGGGAAAGAAAGTGATCTACAGGTGGCTGCAAGTGCTGATGGGGGTGTTTCCTTACATTGGTCTTGAGATTCAGGCAGTGCTATGTTTATGGTTTCGTGCCGCTGTCAAGAATATGCATTCAATCTGGCTTGCCTTTCCTGCAACGGTGTCCTTCCTGGTTCCTTGGTTGTTGGCTTCCATTGTGTATGATTGTGCTGAACAATACGAACTCGGTGCTGATAGATATGTGGACAGCGAGGACCTCTCAGCTCAATCTAAACTCATCTCAAATAACGAGCCCCATGCCGACAACGAGAACCTTTCCCAACAACAATGACAAGTCTTACGGAAGCCACGACAATGTCGATCGTGGAGACTGTCCGAGAAGGCAGATCCTGGGAACGATTCCGACAACCAGGGTCCGCAATAGAGCGAGACTGATCACGCTCAGGAGCTTACCATACTCCCTCATGCCCTCACACTGGTATGCAAGAATAAGAACTAGAGTTTATTCAATGTTCACATATCGTGGTGGCGTGATAACGCAACGCGCGCCGCAGCCTTAGGACGTACCACGAGACTGCTATAAGCACACGATGCTAATATAACGAGCTGCAATACTCCATTGTTTTCTTGCTCGGCCATATTCATGCGGTCCAGTAGATGCTTAGCCAGCTTGTTTTTTTGCTCTGACTGCAGCCTCGACAGGGTCTTACCAAGAGCCAAATGAGCCAGGCCTTTCTGGCGCGCAAGCCGTGACCGGTGATGACTTCACTTTTAGCTTGCGTATTCATTCTGGAGCATATCTCCTGGAGAATTCTGTGCGGTTTTCGCTGCTCGTTGATGCTTCTAGCGCATTAGTTGCCGCGCCTGTCCAAACTGAGGCGTCGATTTCGAGCCCGCCTATAGTGTATTATACGGATATGCCTTCAACGGATGGCATCACAGAGCGCGTTCCGCCAGCTGACCGCATTTCAAAATTCAATCGCAGGCATGAGCAAGGGCGCGGACATACAGACCGAGAGTTCGTTTAAGTGGGGCAGTTTCAAGCCGACTGACACCTACCCCTTCGTAGGCTTGATCACGTTTGTACTGTATCCTCACGCAATGATGATGCAAAACTATGTTTTTCCAAACACGAAGAGGGCAGGAATCTACAGAAACATGCCGATTTTCATCATTATAGCGCGTTGGCTATTGTTTGCGCTTCAGTTTGCCATGTGTTTGTGGTGGGCGCCATCTAGAAACGCAAGAGAGCACGAGCGTCTTTTTACGCTACAGCGTTGGGATGCTTTCTTTCACCGGCTGCACATCATTGATCTCGGTTGTCACTGAGGCCCCTAGTAATACTCTAGATTAGAAACGTCTTGGGTCCGGAATCTTAAGCTGTGCGTGAGCGCGGGGCAGGGGTGAAGGTAAGGGTCTTCTCGCGCGCACCGCATTCTGAACCGCTGAACCGCAGGAAAACCACTCTCTTCACCAAACCACTCGAGCGGTACGTCACACAACCTCGTACCGCGCCTCTCCTTCTTGCTCAGTTGTCAATGCGTTTCCATAAACTGCTAGTCAGCCTTTTGTTGTCCCAGGCTGTAGCCTCGCCAGCGTCTTACGACAATGAAGACGCGTATGGCCAGGCCACAACAGACTCTCGGGTACCAAACCATGGCCTCAACATCGATGGTCTTGCGTAGCTGCCTGGGTTTCCAGCTGTTACTCATTACGGCCTGGATGGCCCCTCGCTCGCTGTAAACCGTGGTGAAATAAACCGTGTTGCAGGGGGTATAGATCACGTCCAGATGAAAACAAAAGTGCTCAACCTACCTTACACCGATGGTACCGCGAGGAGCCTTCCGACGGCTAGAAAGCGCGTCCCAGGGCCGAGCCGTGCGGTGACACAGGGTACCTGAGATTCTGGAGCAATCGCAAGGCTCTTTAGGTGGATCAATCTGTAGCCACGCAATTTGTATCCGTATGTGAGTGCCATAGAGTATATAGCGTACCCTCGTAGTCTGTCGGTACGTCAGGAAGACAACCGCTGGAAAGGCGGTCCCTGACAACGCTGAGAACGCTCGTGGGGGTTGCTCGTCACTACTGCTCTTACCTCTAAATGTCATTCTTAGCGTTTGGTGATGGCCATCTGAGAGAAGCATGGGTTTAAGTGGCGGCTTGAGCCATTTTGTCGAACTTTTCCCTTTCGTCGGCCCAACAACTGATCTTGGTGGTCGACAACCGTTTCTTTACAATCGATGAGGGCTACAGCGTGAGCAATGGCATCATGGTAGAGGCCATGTGTGCTTTGTCTCACCCGAAGCCGGTTGCAGCTTCCTTACCTAGGGCGGTCACGGTTCCAACTTCTAGGGATTCCGGCTAGGCGGCACAACGTTGGTGATTTCTGCCCTAACACCGAAGCATCGCGCGCCTTGCCCACTTCACTGAAATCGAATACTCCAAGACCCGGGGTCGTAGCGCGTACAAGAAGTACCATGTGGCAGCAGAACTGAGCGGGGCGGGGTAATATTGCGCTTCGACTCTAGATTTTTGTAGAAAAGAAGCCACTCGCGCCTTGATAGCTATCCCCCTCTATTCAAAGTTCACATCACCAGTTTTAAATTCATCTGCACTCGCTACCAATGGCTTTAGACTCGAGGTAAATACCCGCAGTCTTATTAGAGTGCCTCCTTGGCGCACTATTTTTATACATGGGTTGAGGAATACAAACTTGAGGCCAATCGAGATCTAGACAGCAATGATATCTCAAGTCGACTAAACACATCTCGAACGATGATCTTTGCGTCAACAACGATGTCGACAAGGAACTCGAAAATCAGGCATGATAAGAGAGAGCACCCAGTGTGGCTATGCAGCCTACCCTGCCCACCATGGTTATGCAACTTCTAGAGGTGGTTTCTGAATTTGACGTCTTGATTGTGCTTAATGACCCATTATTGTTCGACATGTGACGCTGGCGATGTAAGAGAGAAGGATCTTAGAAGCACTATATGCGAGAAACCCTGCCAAGGAGCAAGGGGTGTCCCCTGATAACCGATCTTGGTTGCGTTTGGATTAATTAGCGTGCGTCGTCGCACTACCTCACGTGAGTCAAACTCAACTTTATGTGGCGGTCTTTAGCAGGATTGGGATATATATAACCGCCTGTGAGGCGGTACTGGAACTTAACGAATTGGATGAGAGTCAATGATTAGAGGAATGCGGGCTGGTAAAAGAGGATTGGGCGTATATACATGAATTTCTCAGGCGAGAAGGCCGCTGAGCCCATAGCAGGATCTCATATTCCCGCGTCAGTAGCACGACCGTGTTTAGGATAGGGTATGGGTATCACGGCACCCACGCGCGCCGTGGCCTGAACCCAGAGAACCGCAGTTCTGCCACACACGCAAACCATCGACTTTTCCGCACGTTAGGCGTCAAAACTCGACACCAACGGCTCCGTATCTTGGAGTTTCGCTTCTCTTTTTTGCTCAATCGTCAATGCGCTCTCTGAATTTGCTTAATGGCCAGTTACTGGCTCTGGTAGCGGCATCAATAGGGCCCCACGACACCAACAAAATGCCTGGCCGAGCGCTGGCGCACTCCACAACGCTGAGACTCAACCTTAACTTGGCGGAGCTCGGCGGCAAGCTTTCCTTTCCAGCTGGAGTAGAACTCGCGGCGAATGGCTCGTTGCTGGTGGATGCCAATCAAGGTGCCACAGTTGTCTTGCATGTTCCGGTGGAAGTTAGAGTGGCCTCAATCATGATGGGTTATGGCTTCGACAAGCCTCCAACCGATGGCACCGCGGGAGCCCCACCACCGGCTGTGCATGCTGACCGCGTGGGTAGGCGGAACGCGGAAGATGCTGGAGGGATCGCAAAACCCCTCAAGATGCTGCATCTGAAGCCCGCAAACGTGTACCCATTTGCGGGAGTCATTGTATTTATTCTCTACTCTCGCCGCATTATGAGGCGGTACGCCACGACGACCCCAGGGGAGAAAGCTCCTAACGTTGGGCTGGAGGTGCTCGCGATAACAGCTCACTTCCTATGCGCGCTGCTTCAGTCCTTTTTGTCCGAGTTGTGGCGCACCGTGGAGCAGCAAGGGAGCGCGAATGTACCCTTGCGGGTATTCCTTGGAATGACATCTTTCGTCGTCCCTACAATCCTGGTTTCCATGTTCGACAACTTCTTCTTGATCTACGAGGAGAACGACGACGAGAGTGGAGATATTGAATAGGTAGACATGAGTGGCGCGAGCAATTAGACGGCATGGTTCGGTCAATCACCGCGCCAATATGCTCCGGGAGCATGCAATGCTGCGAGCTCAACTTAGGTCAATGCTCAAAGGATTGAACACCCTCGAATCACGCGGTTCAAGCTGTTCTCAAGTGGAGCACCACGGCGCCAGACGGCGATGGCATCGCCTTGAGATTGCAGAACCATACGAAGGCCTCGACTGAGACTTATTACGCCATAACGCAAGTTATTTATATACCGGCTCAGATTTCATATATAGAGTGATAGTTCCTTGGGTGCACTCCATTCGTACTCCCAGTAGTTCCGGCGGTGAGCCAACAAGATGCCGAGTGTACGCTATGGTTTCCAAGGCCTATCACAGGTTATGAACGGCAATTGCTAGCTTTTACAGCTCCTAGGCCCACCGGCAGCCGTCAAGTTCGTATATAGTAGTAATGACTCAGGGATAGACACACAACAAGCCGAATATAGATAGCCACCCCTGAGGTACGCAGATGATGACTCCGCACTTGGTAGCGTCGCAAGTCCGACATCGCGTTACAGGCATAGGGTTGGTATAGGGCTTAGCTAACCTCATGGTGGCACCGGTGGCAAACACCCCCCACCATTCTTACTTCTTACTTCCCACTCAATTGTGCCAATGCATCGCGGGAGCTTTCTAGCCACCTTGCTCCTAACTGTGGCAGCAGCCGTGGAAGTGCCTGAGAATGGGCCGACTGCGCCTGAACGGGTCCCAATGGATGAGCGAGTCATGTTCTCCGCTGACGGTGGCGCCCCTGCGGACGGAGCGCGTCTCCCCCAAGACATGCATTGGAAAATCGACCTCTCGCCACATATCCGCGGCACCGCGGTTATAGCGCAGGGCACGGTATATCTAACTTACGCTCCTTTAGTGTCAAAGCGTATTACGCAAGGTCATCCGGAGTACGTGCATATCACTGGGACGCGAGAGAGTGTGGTCCACAAAGCTTTTGCCACAGGTCAACCTCCCATAATCGCGCACGAGGGTGCCGCAGATGGATATGAGCGGAGGCAGGCCGACAAAGGAGCCGAAAGGAAGGAAGAGATCTCGAAGTCTCTAGATTGGACAGACGTCGAACTCAGCGACATCCTTCCTTTCGTTGTAGGCTTTGCGATCTATCTTCGGGTCCCGCCTCACCGGATTCAGAAGCGCAGGTACGGCACAATCATAAAGGGGAAGAGAGTACTGTACAGGAAGCTCCAGGTGTTTATGGGCACGGCTCCCTACATTGGTCTTGCGATCCAGGCAGCCATGAGCTTATGGTGGCGTGCTGTGCTTAAGCAAGAAGAGGACTCAATCTGGACTTATGTTGCCACAGTTGTTGGTTGCCTATTTGCTACATATCTGGCTGTGTCTCTCTATATGTTTGTCGCACAATATGAACTTAAAGTTCGTAGGAACAACACTGGTTCTTCCACGAGTCAGCACCTTAGATCAGGCGCCCACGATACAGGCGCCCACGATACCAGTAACGTCGCCCAGTGAAGCGCGGCTGGGGCAGGTTCTCCACCGCGTCTCACCATTCTCATGCAGGTAATGAGAACACGCAAGTGATTAGTATCGATAATAATAAGTATGTTTCATGTTTGTCATACCATCCCGGTGGTTCGAGTAAGGTTCGTGGTGGGAATCATGATTAGAGTTCTATTTTAACACCCTTGCACGTGTCAACCATACGTAGGACCACCACAAACGCACATATGCGCGCGCGCCGCAGCATCAGTATATCACGTGTTGAAATATCAACCTTGTGTTTTAAACTGTGAGACGCGGTCCGCCGTTCTCTCTGAGTGCTCAATCGTATCCATGCGTTCATACACATACTTGGCCAGTTTGATTTTGGTCCTGGCTGTAGCCTGGGCGGAGTCTTATAGTGAGGAAGATGAACAGGCTCACACCAGCGTACAAGCTTCAACGGCTGAGGGCTCCACACCAAGTTCAGATGTTCCAGTTGATGCTTATGACCCACAGGATTCTGTGAGTTCTTCGCTACTCTTTGATGCTGCAGCGAGCGCTACACTTTTTGAGCCCACTCTAACCGAGCTTACGGCCAGCCAAGCGGTATCATATGAGACAGTTACGCCCTCAGTGGATGGTGCCGCGGACCAGGCTTCGCCGTCTGACTCAATTACAGAAATGGATCATCTGCAAGAGCAGGACGCAGATTCACAGACCGTGGAGTCAGTCAAGTCGGATCATATCAAGCCAGCCGACTTGTACTCCTTCGTAGGCTTCATCCCTTTTGCTCTGTATCCTCATCGAATGATGATGCATGAATATGCCAGATCAAACAAGAGAAAGAGAATCGTTTACGAGAGAGTGCAGATTTTCGTTGTTATAGTTCGTTGGCTAGTGGTTGTGCTTCAGGTCGTCATGAGCTTATGGTGGCATTATCTAGAACTGCGGGGAAACAGCAGTATCTTTTTGCGTTGGAGCGTTGGGATGTTTTCTTTTGTTGGCTGCACTTTATTGATCTCTAGTTTCTACAATCTTGTCTTGATCTACTTGGGGAGCGAGACCGCAAGCGCGAGCGATGATGTTCAACTGGTTGATATGGGTCGGCAGCAAATTCAAGCGCCACAAGCCGTTACAAATCAAAGACGCTGAAGAGCCACGCAAAGATAGTGACCGGCTCATTTTTCCATGATTTATCTGACACAAACACCGCGGCTTAAACCATGAATCTGAATAATGAGAGCAACCGGGGCTTGAATAAGAGTAAAGCTAGTTAAATGTAGAGTGTACCCAATAGCGATTATAGTAGCGGTGTATTATGAGCGCTCAGCTTTGGAATATGATCGAGTTTCCAGGGCAGAGAGGCGTTATGCTTAATAGGACTCCTGAAGCACACCTCAACCTTAATTGGTCACACAGGAGCTAATCATCTTCCATAACAGCAAGAAGCCCGAACTAGCGTCTTACTTTCTTAGTTACTTACTTTCACACTAAGAAGAGAGTGTCGAGATCTATACCATCAACAATAACCAAAAACAAGCCAAAACAAAGCATTTGGTCTTCTTAAGTGTGTTAGGACTACCCTTAATAAACGTTGCATCATGAAGCTTGCTTATAAACAATTAAACCGATCGTATATATAGCGCTCACCGGACTCCAGGCATCAGATTTCAGTTTCTACTCAATTGGGTCGATGAGCCCAGGCATTTACTTGAGCTTACTAGCCTCAGTTATGGGAGCACCAACTACTCATGATAGCGCGCCAGGGCATTCGACCACAGGTACGGCCGTGATGTCGTTTAACGCAGGTATTGTGGACGAACTATGTCCATTACTGGGAATTATTCTTCTACTACTGTATTTTTACGACAACGAGCAGCTCCATTACACCCCAAGAACGATGGCCAGTAGGGTCCTTGTTTTCAGAATCTCGCAAGTCTTCCAGACTGGAGTTCATTACCCCTCGCTATTCTGGCAGATGTATATGAGTACGTCGTGGAAAATCCGTAGCAGTCTTGAGGCGGCTGGAGGTGCTTACAGTCTTGGCGATAGACTAGTTATTCTGTTCGCTCCTACCTTCGCGAGCCTGGTTGTCGATAGCTGTACAGGATTGTACAGATCTGGGGATGCAGGCATTGAGTTCCAAAGAGTCTAGTTTAGTGAAAGCTTAAGATTTCGGCGCTGCAGAAACAACATTTAAGCAAGACGTAACTGACAGGTAGTGAATTTTGACAGAAAACAACAGCTTATCCCCTGTTTAGCACTTCATCGCGAGGAAGTTTATATAGGATACGTATCCACTAGAATGACCTCAGCAGTCTCGTCAACGCCAGTGACGTGCAGCTCGTCTGTTTCCTTGATGGCAGCGCCATCGTGAGAGCCGAGGGTGAGCCCATTTACTGTCACGCTGCCTCCCGCGCTCACGAGGTATCCGAGGCGGTTAGCGCCAAGCTTATATGAGACAGTCTCGCCCTTCTTGACGCTGGCGCCGAGGACGCGCGAGTCGCTGTTGATGAGAAGGGCGTCCGGCTGGTCTTCCTTGAAGCCCGACGCAAGGGCAACAAACTTACCTGCGCGGTCGCCGCGCGGGAAGTGCCGCGTGCCCCAGTCAGACTCCTTCTTGGGCCGCGAGGGCAGGATCCAGATCTGGAAAAGAGCAACGCTCTTGTCGCTGGAGGGGTCCTCTGAGTCCTCGGCGTGCAGAATACCGTCTGACCCGACGGACATCACTTGGACATCGCCGGGCTTAGTGATACCCGCCGACCCAAGGCTATCGCGATGGCTGGCGCCGATGCCGCCCTCCAGCTTACCAGTCAATGGGTGCATGCGCTCGGGAAGAATGTATGTGATGATCTCCATACTGCGGTGCGGGTGGAAAGGCAGATGGCCGTCGGACTTGACTACATCATCGTTCCAGACCCGCAGGGCGCCCCAGTTCATGCGCTGAGGATTGTAGTAGTCGCTGAAAGAGAAGTGGTAGTTCATTTTCATGAAGCCATGGTCGGTGCGGCCAAGCTTTGAGAATGGCCGCAGCTCGATGCTTCCAGCGGGGCCCATGGGCGGCGGCGGAGTGACAGGAGGTGCTGAGCTGCTGAACAGGGCGAGTAGGATCGCGAGAATCAGGGCGAAAGCAGTGCCTTTCACCACCGAGGTTGTCACCGAAATCGTTGAGTGCGAGACGTTACGCAGCAGGTCATGGAGGGTCTCCGCTCATATCGACGTCGAGCGGAAACCGGGTTAGGTTAAAGCCACGCCCTGCGCGCGCTCTTACAAATCTCGCAGCTCGCATTCGCTCTGCTTACCGCCCGGCTGAGATCGCTGGCGGCACCTCTTATCCGCTGCTAAAACAGCCCACCTCGCTCAACAACGGCCTTGTATAACTCGTTTCGAATTAAATGTATATATTCTCTAGAGAAATTGTGATTAAATAGGCGACTTCAAAGCGTGTCCATGGCTACTCGTATGCTATCCATCTGATTGTTGCCGACCGCGGCACTACACTCAAAGGTTAATGGGGTCCTCCGCCAAGAATTCTACAGTGTCCACTAGCAGCACCTCGGCCGGCTCGTCAAGAGCCGTCACGGTGACCACGTCGGCGTCTTTGACTGCGGCACCGTCGTGCGGGTTCAGCTTCACGCCGTTCACCTTGACGTGGCCCTTCGCCACAGCCACGTAGCCAAGGCGGTCTTTGCCGAGCGCGTACGTGGCGGACTGGCCGCTCTCGATGCGGGCGCCCGCAACGCGGGAGTCGGTGTTGATCGGCAGCGCTGCGGGGTGGTCTGCCTCGAACCCCGAGGCAAACACCACGAACTTGTTTGCGCGGTCGCTTTTCGGGAAATGCCGGGTGCCCCACGTCGAGGCGGGCTTCTTGGTCTTCGGCAGCATCCACAGCTGGAAGAAGTTGAGCGTCTTGGTCTCGTCGCCGCTGTGGAATTCGCTGTGGATGACGCCGTCGCTGCCGGCCGCCATCACCTGCACGTCGCCCGGGTGGATCACCCCCGAGTTGCCGTTGTTGTCGCGGTGCTGCACGCTGGCGCCGCCCTCGAGCCCGCCCGTGGCCGGGTGCGGGTTCTCGTCGAGAATGTACGACACAATCTCCATGTCGCGGTGGGGGTGCGGCGGGAACCCGCCCTTGGGCTGGACAATGTCGTCGTTCAGCACGCGCAACGAGCCCCAGATCAGCCGCGTCGGGTCGTAGTGCTCCTTGGTGATCGTGAGGTGGTGGTTTCCGTTCAGCCACTCATTCTGGATGTGCCCAAACGAGTCAAACGCTCGTCGCTCAACAGTGCCTGTGCTCATTCCCGAAATCACAGCTAGCTTGCGTAGCATAGCACGCCGAGCCTACATCCGTGCATATATAGGGGCCAGTCATTATGGGTTCGGGTGACGCCACACGGACCCTGCATTGGTCAGCTTTTTCGGCTCAAATCCGGTTGGGCCGGGTTGCCGACATCGCGCCGCTGGGGTTTGTGTTTGATGTTCGGGCAGGTCAGCAGCTGTAGTCGTGGGGGGTCAGGTAGGTCAGCTGATCGAGAAAGTGTGGGGCACATCACCTACCCCAGCTGAAAAGTTCCGCAGCCTAACAACGAAACCGCTTGACAAAACTGCGCAATGAGTGATTCAAAAGGAACAGCAGTTGTAACCGGAGCTTCCAATGGCATTGGACAAGCTTATGCTCGGAGGCTTGCTGCTGACGGCTTCGACATTGCCGTCGCAGATATTGTCGAGGCCGCTGAAACGCGCACACTTGTCGAAGCCTTGGGCAGGAAGTTTTTCTCAGCCGTCGTGGACGTCAGCTCGCCCGAGTCTACCCAGCAGTTTGCGGCAGACGTCGATGCAAACCTCCCGCCCGTTGTGGCCTTGGTCAACAACGCGGGTATCTACCCTTGGAAGTCGTTCGCGGACACCGATTTCACAACATGGCGCAAGGTGATGGGCGTCAATCTCGATGGAACGTTTCTCATGTGCAAGGCGTTTGTACCGGGAATGATTGCTCGCAAACACGGCCGGATCGTCAACGTAGCGAGCACCACGTTCTGGCTGAATGCCCAGCAGATGACAGCCTACATAGCCAGCAAGGGCGGCGTCATCGGCTTCACCCGGGCGCTGGCCAGCGAGGTGGGGGCATCCGGTATCACTGCAAACGTCGTGGCCCCGGGCCTGACCGACACCAGAAGCATGCGCGGAATCAACGAGGAAATCTTCGACCATCTGCCTAGCCAGCAGGCCATTCCTCGAGTGATGGTGCCTCAGGACCTTGTTGGTGTCGTTGCATTCTTCTGCTCGGCAGACTCTGCCTTTGTGACGGGCCAGACCATCGCCGTCGACGGTGGCCAAGTGCGCGCTTGAGCAAGTACGCGCCCGCAACTCTGCTCCGTTGCTGAGAGCGCAATCCAAATTTTGAACCTAAATAATTGTTTAACAGCTATGTGAATCATGCCGATGCAAGCATCTTTGACGCGACCAGGCCTGTGACATCAAGAGGTCAACCGAGTGAAGGCGAGTAGTTTTGGCTTTGCGCTCAGAAAAATAGCAACCTTAATGTAATATTATGACCTTGAGTTATTCGCTTAACAGTTAAAAATTATGGGAAGTCTCCCTTCCGCGGCCCGAAGTATCCGTCGGGCGCATCGGTTGTCGCGTTGAGTCGCGCAGTCGGGTATAGCGATATGGCTTTGTCGTTGCCCCACCAGTTGACCTCTGCAATGTGATGGTACGCTGTCGAGAAGAACATGATCAGCGCAGAGTACGAGTACCCAACCGAGATTGCTGCATAAAGCACGTAATTGTACTTCTGCCACCATCGTGGGTAGTATTGCGGCAAGATTACCTGGAAAACAAGCCCGATGTACAGCCACGGCAGCTGGTACAGGAAGTTCTGCGGTGCCCACGAAAACGCTCCCTGGATCAAGATTAACTCGTTCACATTCTGAATCCACTCCATGCTGAGCAAGTAGCGCACGATCGAGCTGTTGCGGAACCGCGACCGGCCCACCTTCATCTCGCCCCACCCGCGCTTCCGCGACATTCGGACAACATACCGTCTAACAATCCAGAATGGAATCGGATACAGCGCGCCGATCAGAAACACCCACTTCAGGCTCGTGTAGAGCCCATTGTGGCTTTTGAAAATCCGCCGTGGACCGATATTGCCCCACTGTACCGCCGCATTGAAGTAGGTGCGAATGTTCTGGCAGGTGAACTTCTCGCGGTTTTCGATGTCGCACATGTTCGGAATCGCATTCGGCGATGACTGCCACACTAGCAGGCCGGCCTGCGCAAACGAGTTCGCGATCACGTTCACCACCTGTACGCGAAACATCGGCCGCGGCGCAATGCTGCAGTAGTGCGCAATCTTCAAGTTGCCCAAGAACGAGTCGGTCTCGACCATGAAGTTTGACGCATAAGCCTTGGAAATCATCAAGGCCCGCGCATTGCCCTCGGCAGCAAGGCCCACCACAAGCTCGAACAGCACGCTGATCTCGATTTGGTTGTTTGCCGTCGCATACATCACGCCGCAGGGGATCATAAACACCGCAGAAAGACCGATGCCCAGGAACAGCGTCCACACGGGCGTATTCGTAAAACCGTAGTGCTCGACGCATGCAATGCCCATGCCAATGCATATGAACAGAAACAGAAGGTACCACCACTCGGGTACCTCGGGGTACTTCCTCTGAATGCGCGAAAATCGGTCGTCAAAGCTACGCAGTGCCTTTTTCGGGTTCGCCAGAGTCTTCACGAACAGCTTCGCCGAGAACATTAGTATCTCTGTGTAGTTGAGCAGCGCAAACATGATCATGCCTGGGTAGAACATGAAGTATGCCGCATAGTTCATCAAGTTACCGGCAGTGAAAAATGGTGGCGAGTAGCTCTGGTAGCGGTCCTCGTCAAGGTACTCTCGGCGGTCGTCCAGCACCTGATTCACATCGAACACCTGGCCCGTGTTGTCGTAGAGCTGGTTGTCGTTGATCGGGAGATACGCCGTCCACTTAGAATTAGTCCAGAACATGGCACAGATGCCACACGCCGAGATGGCCATGCCGGCAAGGAAGCCCATGGTGGAGAAGTAAGGCGTGACCATGGCGCCGGGCCCGAACAGCGACCAGTCAAGCGACGGAAACGGGTTCACGGCGAGGCCCGCGTTAACACCGCACACGCTGAGCAGGTTGTTGTTGGTGGGGTTGATCCACGCCATCCAGTCGAAGTACCCCAAAAAGATGAACAGGAAGTCTGTGATCCAGTACCACCCGAATTCCACGACCGAGAACAGCCAAAAAAACTCCCAGCCTTTTAGTTTCCACCCATTGATGCTCTCGCGCTTGGTCTCATCAACCACCAGTGCGCGAGACATGCTCAAACTGGGCAGCACGCTGTACCAGATCATGCGCACCGGGTACACCAGAAATATCCGGTAGAGCCCAGCCAGACCAAAGCCCATGGCGTTGGTCGAGAGCGTGAATAGAATGATGAAGCCGAAGTCGCTGGCGCCCTTGAACCCGTAAAAATGCGAGTTACTCATTGCCAGGATGGCCTGCGCCGAGTATGGCGCCTGGTTCCCGACGCCCATGCCAGCAGTGGCCAGCATTTGCTCCTTGTACGACCATTTACCGTGGCCAAACCGCCAGCGCCGCCCAAACCCCACGGGAAACGAGAAGTCCGGAAGGAACCGCAGCAGCTTCCCCGTGTAGGCGATGATCAGCTGCAGAGCCACGCTGTTCATGCTGATCGGAGGGTATCGCGGCGCAAAAAACGTCGCGAGAACCGACCCTGCGCACGACCACAGCACGGAAATGACGTAGCATCGTATAGTCTCGTACTCCTCGTCCGGATCCTCGTCAATTGGCCGCGTCACCGCACGCACTTCGTGGTATATCGACCAGTCCTTGATCAGAAACGCCTGGAACTTTATCTCAATCTCCCACTCCTCCACGGTTTGGTGCGGCAATGGGCCCTCGGCAAGATGGCGCAGCCGGTTGTACTCGAGAAGCGGTAGGCAGTAGTCGCCATTGTGATCCTTCACGGCTTGCTTCACAATGTCGTGCGCCTCTTCAAACGGGCGGTCGTCCATGTGTGCAGAAATCGTCTCAACATCGGCGGCCGAGAACTCGCCGTGCGAAAGCTGGGCCGCGCTGAGGATCTCGGCGCCGCCAGAGTCGGACGCAGCGTCCTCCTTCTTCTCACCCTTGCGCTGGTTTACAGAGTCGCTGTCGCTCATTTGCTTTGCCCGCAAGTCTTCATTCGCGCTGCGCCGCCTTTTTCTTCATACCTAGAAAGGGTACCTCTTGGGTACTCTGGGTTAGGTGGGGAAGTCGCCGTTCGAAGTCATGGCTGCTGATGCAGGTGCCGTTGTGTCAGCGCTGGGTGCAGCACCCAAGTGCACCGGTAGTCGAAGAATTGAAGTAGATGGGCTGACGCGCCACTAGCAGGAGTATCAACTACCGCAGGGCATCATTGAACATAGTTCATAAAAATCCGTACAAGCACGGCGTTGCTAGGTTGACGATACTGATTGGGCTAGGTCCATGCAGAGCCTAACAGGCGGTGGGCCCCCGCCAATGAATAGGAGCAATCTGATAAGGTGCATACGACCGCCATCTGACCCGGGTCTCCCCTGCCCTGGACCGTTGCCCTGGCCGCTGGTGAAATTTCATCTCAGAGCTCAGCTCAACGGCCCACTATTCACTATGGCTAGCCCTGGAGGGGGCCGGGGCTAAAGTGGCCATTGGCAAGGCCGAAGCTGAGGAGAAAGCTCGCCAAACTTCCGCCGTGCATGTCTTGTTTTCTGCTCAACAAAAGATGACCAATCGCATCAGCTGGTCACATAAGAGCGGGCGGCCGGCCTTTGATCGAGGTCATCTGGCTGAGCACACACATCCTGCATAACGCGATGCCATGCATGGAAATGCCAGGTGGGTAGTGAGACAGCTTCCCCTCTCGAGCAAGGAATTTATTACTCAACCCGGAATCATGCGTCTGGGACGGTGATGCGCTGGGCCCCTCTACGCTAATCACGAGCACACCTCTCGCCCCTGATTGCTGGCGTTGATAAGACAGGGTAGCGCACGTGTCTCAACATCAAGAATTGTGATCGAGATTTGATGAGATAAGTGGAGGGGGAGGCATGGCGAGGCAGCTCAGGTGCCGCGCGATTGGCTAGCTGTAGCCACTTCTTGGCTGTAGCGGAGCACAATGATTCGAAGCCAATCGCACGAGGCGAGCTGGATAAAGCACTAGCGCTACAAATCTCGCGGATTCGTCAGATTCGTCAGCTGTTTTGAGGAACCTCTTCTGAGCCTGTGTGTGCGTTCTCACAGAATGCCACCACGCATGGCTCGCCCAATTAGTGTGGAAAGTACATATGTTAATAAGTTCTTGCGCCAAGGCCGACGACGAACAAAATAGAATATCTAATGACCTGGTAGCACTAGTATATCGAAAACGCGGTCCTGGGCTTGCTATTCTATACATTTTTGAGGGTTACTTGAGCCGCAAGCATTGCTGAGAAACGCTCTGGGTACGCTTAAAGGTACAGGCTACATAGATCAAGCTGTATGTCCAGGGTGTACGCTAAATCTCAATCAAGCCCATCTCTCTGAAATTTGGTCGTTGAAATGTATCTCAAGCGACTCGAGGCTGGGGTAGATCGAGGCACGTGAGGTTGCATGACTGCGGCCCACCCGTCATGACTGAAAGGGCTCCAATGCCGCAGGTGGTACACATGGCGAGAATTCGTATAGAACTTCAGACAGAAGAGAGAGCAACCCTGAAAAAAGTTGTCTCTTAGGCATTCCGGATGACAGCTACCGACCGCGAACTCTTCCCGGGTGTTTGTAGAACGTCTTCCATATTAGCAGAAGTCGCGAGTCTAATAATAGCACAGGAAACTAGAGCATTCTAATTCCCGAGCGCCTAAGAAGTTGTTCGCTTTTCGCGAGCCTCATGGCATGGCACCAATGTGGGGCTGCACCTCGGTTCGTAGTGATGCCACTGCGGCACCGCATTCGGACGGTGCCCCGGTCTCGTACCGGTTAATGTTTCCAGTTGAGCCAGCTTGAGTGCATAGGGCAAGGTTCAAACCGCATCCTGATCTGCATTGGTACTTCGGTGTTTAGCACAATATGTATGCTAAATCCATTGCTCAAGAAGCTCTTCAGTAAAACAGAAAGAGCCAACACTAATTTCGAACGACACGATTAACTTAATGCCTATATACGCGAGCGCAATTGCTGGACTTTCATATTTGCCGCTGGCAGGACTGGTCGACGCCGCCTGCATGTCGAATGCATGCGTTTACAAAGGTCGCACATTTGTATGCAAGTTTGCTGCGGCTGCGGCTTGACAGAGCTGCAAAGCAATTAAGGCTGAGCCACACTTGTTCATTATTTAAACACTCAAGAATTCAAGAATTGAATCACACCACAGTTACTCTCATGAAGCTCAGTATCCTTCTTGCAAGTGCGGGCTCAGTAATGGGCGCTCCTTTCAACCTCGAGCCCGGTTACCTCAATCTAGAGGTCTTCAATCCGCTCAACAACTCGATCTTTGCAGTCGCATCGGAGATTTTCACCTTCGGTCGTGAGACAATCCTCGTGGACGCTCAGTTTGAAGCTAAGAACGCCAGAGCCGTGGTCGACAGAATTAAGGCCACGACTAATGACCTGAGCCTCATATACATCAGCCACAGCGACCCGGATTATTACTTCGGGCTCGACGTGATCGTGGACGCCTACCCGAATGCAAAGGTTATTGCGACTCAGGCCACCGTGGATGCAATCAATGCCACTTACCAGCTCAAGCTGGATACTTGGAACCCTCAGCTGGGAAGCGATGCACCCTCCAGGATCATTCTTCCAGATCCTATTGAGATTGGCCCCGATGGGTACGCGTTCAGCGTTGGCCACGGCCACGACGTGTATCTCCTGGGACCCCAAGCAAACCGCACTGTGGCTTATATCCCCACAATTGACACTGTTTTCGGTGGGGTACCAGTGACAGCTAATCAGCATGTGTGGATGGCGGATACACAGACCACAGAGTCCATCCAGCTGTGGATACAGACTCTTGACGAAATTGTGAATCTTGACCCGAGTCAGGTCATCCCAGGTCACTATGTGCTCAACAGCAACGGCAGCACTCCTTACACACTCAGCGAATCGGCCAATTTCACTCGCGGCTATGTCGAGACGTTTGTTCAGGAGGCAGCGAAAGCCTCGAACTCCACCCAGCTGGTTGATGCCATTCTCAAGATATACCCATCCCTCTCAGACGAGAGCACTCTTGAGACCAGCGCTAAAGTGTTCAAAGGCGAGATGAAATGGCCTTGAATAAAATCTTACTTTTTTAGCTTATTGTTATGATGTTCCATAAATTCCACCGGGCGTCTTGGGAAGGGAAACACTTTGAGCTGTTGCTCAACAGTATTTTGATGATCAATCTCACGTATAATCTCACTATCCATCTAAAAATGATGTGACACAAAAAAAGGTAAATAAACAACGCAGCAGACCTCTCGGAAGTGACGTTTCGACGCCGCCAAGTGCGACACACACTCCAGCGACAGAGGCAACAAGCAGTTGGAGAACTACATGCAGAACATGGCCACGCAGTTTAAACGCGGTGCCTATCAGACCAATAAGCGGTAGCGTATCAAGAACGTTAACGAAACCAGCACTATGCCAGAACCGATACACATCAAGCCTCTGCAAGTAGAGGGCGGCCGCTGGAGCATCAATAATTGCTGTCCAAAGCAGAAGCTGAGATATACCGTATTCGAAGGCTGACGTGTCTCTCACGCAGCTAAGCTGGATAAGAGCTATGGCAATCGTCGTCACTTGGTATGGGAAGAAGTAGGCGCTCAGGAGTAACGGCCAGTGCCACTTTCGAGTGAGCGTTTCAGTTCTACCAGAGAGCAGTTTCAGGACCAGCCATCTGATGCTGTACGATAGAAGTTGGACGGCGCCCACTGCGCAGCAGGCAGTAGCCAAAAATACAGGCAATAACCAGAACAGCTCTGGGTCCCTTATTCCCAGAAGCAGCTCACTGGCAGTGTAACCCACAGATTCAAGGTCATCTGCGGTCAAGTATTCATTGGCTTTTTGCTGAAATGAAGGGAAGAAGGTAAGTCCAAGGTGAACTACAATGAGAGCTACCGATGCTTTGAGGAATCCGTGCCCCATAAAAGAGATGTACGCGCTTGCAAAACCGAGTTTACGCGAGGACATTGTGAAAACTGTGAGCAGCACGATTGATAAAGGGAAGGAAGCAGCAAAGGAGCGGTAGTGAACCACCGCATTGGCGATTGTGATAGACCAGCTGATGGAGACTTTGACCTGCGTTCGCGCGCTTGGACTAAGTCGGAGTCTAAGTCGCGGATCAGCGCCAAGCTTTAAAGGTGTGAATGGCCCTGATGAGTACCATACTACCTCAGCATGATCAGTCTCACCGTAAGAGCGGTACTCATACTCAGTCTCATGGGCAATTTGCACGGGACGATCCGATTTGACGGTATAGCCCACGATGCTAGACTGTGAGGGTAGAACAAGCACAGTGTCCTTGTCAACTGCGATAGTTTGCTTCCCACCAAGTAGTAGTAGTCGCCCCAACTCTAGGGTGGGAACACCAGGCTTAAATGGGGCCTTGAGTGACTCGCGCAAGCGTTGCATACGCGAAGCCCTGGGCAGGGTTCTGCTGCTTTGCTGGCTATCATGGACAGCAGCAATAGCGTCAACAATCTTGCCCTTGAGCTCCACGCACCAGTTTATAGCTCCATGGCTTACTCCAAAGCCGACATCAGGCACCTCATACGTGAATACAGTCAGTCCGCCGAGTGATTCAGCAATAGTGAGGTGCGGAGGCACCATGAGATCTGTGTGCCCACCCGATATTGACAGGAGCGTGTCTTCGAACGAGTCATTATGACGCCAATGCTGGTTAACACTTCTATACAATGCGACCATATCCTTGTCGAACGTGAGAGGCGGATACGTATGGGCAGTACTCAGCGTAATGATGGTATTTACCGATTGCGGAGTGTAGTTTTCCAAAGTGCATAGCGCCCGCGCTACGAACCCGCCCATTGAGTGGCCAATCAGAATGACTGACGAGGGCTTTTTAGCTAGGCCTTTGTGCGGGGCGTATAGAGCCAAAATAGCGGCTATGGCGTCGTTGATGAAGCTCGCTTCTTCGAGTATTGCTTGGCCCTGCATTGCACTGAGCTCTCCATTGAAATCAGCCAAAAACCAATCGTATTCAGTTAGTATTGATGCTTCCGACGCCAGCGCCTGACCCTGCTTAAAAGACCCTGCATTCCCAGGAATGTAGAGAACAGGAGTCCCGCCCAACGCCTGAGAGTCTTCTGGGCCTTGATACTCAGGTGAGATACCTACTTCCCGATAAAGGTACACACGGTAATCATTTGGGGGGTTTGAGCGACTTGAGTTGAAGCTAACGGGCACAAAAGCGGGGCCTTCGGCAGACCGGAAGTAGCTCGTTTGGTAAACGGTTCTATCTGTGTAGTGCTGTTTGAAGGAAATCCAGCCATAAAGAATTGAAATTATACCAAGCACCAGGACGCCGAGTCCGCTACTGGACCGCGTCATTGTACCGACTTGCTCAGCACTCGACCGCTTTGGTCTATGGAAAGCACAGCTGGTGACCAAACACCAAAATAGATAGCCGTTGTTGACGCGTCCAGTCGCTACCCCACAGAAATTAGCAATATACTGTAACCTCAGAAAACGAGCGCTCCGCGGACGCGACATACTGGCGACGGTAGAGGAGACCTTCGTTTCCTCGCACCGTGAGTGAAGAGATGAGTCACACACACATAGATAGCTTGTTGGAAGCTAGTGCGGCTTCATTCGGTCGTAATTGCGCACTCGCTCAGCTAAGCCTATCGATAACTCATAGATGCACAAGTGCGGTTCTGCCAAGATATGCAAGCCTGAATTTACATGTACTCGCCAAGCGGACACGACACTTGGCGCTCCGCCGGCAGGTGTGAACCCCAACCCGCGCAATATTCTGCATGTCGCATAACCTCGCGTGAGATTGCGTGATGAGCAGATAGCGCGCTCCGAGACGAAGCCGTAGATATGGATATATATGCTGAAAAAAATTGAATCGGAGAGTTTGCCGACCTAAATGACCTACTTCAATTTCTTGACCGAGCCCCTGGGTCGGTTGAAGTGGGGTCTGTTCCCTGTTCGACGAATTGTTGATGAGGATGAGAATGGCGAGCCCAAGAGCGATATAGACGGCGAAGGCGACGATTTTGTCGGACTGCAAGAGTCCAATTTCGAGAATCCCGATGAAATTGTTGCGGCGCATGTTGCGGGGGAACTTATTGAGTACCGTGACGAGGCGAACCGCCCCTGGTGGAAGTTCTTCGATGAATACGAGTACCGCTTGAACAAGTATGCACGTAAAGCGCGAAAGTTCTACAAGTGGTTTGACGAGGACGACACTGCGGCAGACCGCAAGCTGATGTGGAAGATTGACATTCTGCTGACGTTCTACGCGTTCATGGCGTACTGGGTGAAGTACCTCGACCAAACGAACCTGAACAATGCGTACGTAGCGCCGCACTTTGCCGAGGACCTGAAAATGAAGAAGAACGACCTTGTGAACACGCAGGTAATGTTCAACATCGGCAACATTGTGTTTCAGATCCCGTTCATGTACGTACTATACGCCTACCCGCTATCCTACGTCCTTCCGGCGCTCGATATCTGCTGGTCAGTGTTGACGATCTGCGTGTCGCAGCTTACGTCTGTCGGGCAGCTGAAGGCGATGCGGTTTTTCATTGGCGCGTTTGAGGCGCCGTCGTACCTTGCGTACCAATATTTGTTTGGAACGTTCGTGTCCAACCCGTCGATGATTGCGCGGCGGTCGATGTTCTACTATTTTGGACAGTATCTGGGAATTTTGACTAGCGGACTGCTCAGTGGATCCATTATTGACCATCTGGAAGGCGTGGCTGGATATCATGCGTGGCAATGGATCTTCATCATCGACGGCATTATCTCTGCTGCGGTGGGAATCATTGGATTCTATGTGATTCCTGGAACGCCAACAGACTGCTATTCGATTTGGCTATCTGATGACGAGATCAGATTGCTGCGTCGGCGACTGAAGAAGAACCACGTTGCTGGACGGCCCGACAGCAAGCAGGCGCTGAAGAACCTGTTTTCCCCAAAGATGTGGAGGGAGATTCTTACCTCGTGGGAGATATACGTGCTTTCGGTGTGGAACATTTTCTGCTGGAACAACAACAACGGCACGTCGGGCGCATATATACTTTGGCTTAAGTCGCTGAAGAAATACTCTCCCGGGGAGCTGCAGAACTATACGGCGCTGACGCCCGGGCTTGGCTTGGTGTGGCTGTTTCTGACGTCGATGTTTGCGGACCTGTTCCAGTGTCGATGGGGCGCGATTGTTGGATCGCAGGTGTTCAACATCACCGGGAATGTGATTCTTGCGGTGTGGAACGTCGACCAGGGCGCCAAATGGTTTGCGTGGGTGCTGCAGTACTTCGGGTGGGCAATGGCGCCGTCTCTATATGCATGGCAGTCGGACATGTGTCGGCGCGACGCGCAGAAGCGCGCGGTGATTCTGGTGTGGATGAACATGCTGGCCCAAGCATCCACGGCCTGGATGTCAGTGATTGTGTGGAAGACCGTGGAAGCGCCGCGGTACCTGAAAGGGTACTCGTGGACGGCGGCGTGCGCGTTTGCGCTGAGCGTGTGGACGATTGTTGTGCTGCAGTTTTACAAGTGGAACGAGCGGCGGTTTGCGCGGCAGAACGGGATTGTGCTGTACAACTCGAAGACGGGCCCGATTCCGTCGGAAGTTGAAGAAGGCAGCGGCAGCGTGCGCTCAGTAGAGTCGGCAGAGAAGGCCGAGCCGAACGAGAAGGTGAGCGAGCCTCACGCGCGCAGCATCGCTTCTGAGAGCGAGACGAGCACCTGAGCGAGTAATGAGCACCACGAATGATAATGGTATATAATTAGCTGATGCAATCCAGAGACGAGCCACCGATTTGTCCAGCAAAAAATATAACAACAACGAGGAATCTATCTCTAGCTAAGCTACGGCAAGCAACTAAAACCTTGGCTACTCGGCGGGCTCTAACCCCGCAACGAGCTCGCTCACTAAAGCGTCGGCATCACTTGGGCTTTGGACGCGGACGAACCGGATATGCGCGTACTGAGGGTCACGCATGCAGCCCTCGTATCGCGCCCTGTTCGAGCTCCAAGTCGATGCCGTCCACCAAATGATCGAGTCGCGGCTGAGGAACGATGCGCGGAAGCTCTCGCGGTTGCCGGTCCCGGGCCACAGCTCGTCCTGGTACCACGCGCGCGACACGGCACGGGTGACGGCCTGGTAGAGCGTGCGGGTGAACCCCGAGTCCACCCACACGACCAAGTCGACATCGCGCCATTTGACGTCGCGCGTGCGGTCGTAATTGCCGTCGAGGACCCAGCCCTTGCGCGCAGTTGCGGCCGCGACCTTAGCGCGGAGCTCGGCATCCGGGGTCTGTTGCCAGTCCGGGAGCCAGAACAGCGAGTCCATTTCTACATACGGCAGCGCGAGGGCGTCTGCCAATCTACGAGCTAGAGTCGATTTACCCGCGCCGCTGGTGCCGACGACATTGATGTTCATATCGACGGCAAGCCCGGCAGCGGCCAGCGCGCTGATTAGGTTATCGGTGGATATGGCAGTGCAGGCCCAATCTGAGAGCCGGCTCATAACGGGCTAGTGAGACACGGCTACTGGAGATTAGCCGATATACTAAGTGCATCTAAACGAATAATTAGCGGTAGCGAACTTACAAGGCGCGGAGGCATCTGAAGCAGCAATCGCAAGCGCCAACGGTTTTTCCCCTTGGCAGGGGCCATCCCCCTGCCCAGGAGCTGCCACGACGCGATACGCTGTGGTTGCATGGTAAGCAGCGGGCGGGTGCGACGTCAGCTCCCAGCACAGGTGAAGTAGGCATTCGACCGCAGCAGGGATAGAACAATGGCCGACAAACTGAGCGACGAGCAGATCAGCGCGTACCGCGAGGCGTTTTCGCTGTTTGACAAGGACCGCGACGGCAAGATCACGTCGAAGGAGCTGGGCACGGTGATGCGCTCGCTGGGCCAGACGCCATCAGAAGCAGAGGTGTCGGATATGATTAACGAGATCGACATCGACAACGACGGGACGGTGGACTTCCCCGAGTTCATGACGATGATGGCGCGGCGGATGAAGACGACGGACAACGAGGAGGAGGTGCGCGAGGCGTTCCGGGTGTTTGACCGCAACAACAACGGGTTCATCAGCGCCGAGGAGCTGCGCCACGTCCTCACGTCGATTGGCGACAAGCTCACGGACGAGGAGGCCGAGGAGATGATCCGCGCGGCGGATCTTGACGGCGACGGGCAGATCAACTACAACGAGTTTTCCCGCGTCCTGTGTAGCAAGTAGCGCCTTTTTATAACTTTATTCTGAGTCTGATCTGTACTTACTCTTATAGCTGCGGCAGCGTACCTAGAGGGTCGTGGGAGCGTGCGTGGGAGCGTGCGTGGGAGCGTGCGTAGTGTGGTAGCGTGTTTGGTGTGGTAGTGTGGTAGTGTGGTAATGTAGTAGTGTGGTAGTGTGCCTAGTGTGGTAGCGTAGTGTGGTAGTGAGGTAGTGAGATAGTGAGGTAGCGTACTTAGCGTAGTAGCGTACTAATGTGGTAGCATGCTTGGTGTGTTAGCGTAGTTAGCGTAGTGTACTAGTGTCGTGCCATGCGTGGTAGCGCAGTGCGGTAGTGTGGCAGCATGCTTAGCGGGGTGCATGCTGAGCGTAGCTGTAGTAGCTTGCGCCGACAGAAGCCAACATAAAGAGGCTAAGTCTATGTATTCTAGTGTGAGTAGCCCGGCGGGTCCTCGTGCCGCGGCGGAAGCACCGGCGGGTGCGGCGGCGGATGCGGGGAGTGGACGTGCGGCGGATGCGGCGGCAGCGGCGGTGACTGGCCAGGCCGGCTCTCT
>JAKTRO010000045.1:0-60128 GCA_030579755.1 Entelexis gropengiesseri | reverse complement strand
TCGGCGGGAAGTCGCCGGCGTCTTCACCCCTCGCCGCCAGCGTGAGCTGCGCGACGGCGTCGCCGCTGCGCGCGAGCTTCCGCAGCTGCTTCGGCGTCTTTGTCTGCGCGTACGCAAGCACGCTCGGCTCGAGATCGGCGGGGAACTGCTGCCGGTGCTTCTTGGCGCGCGCGCTAACGCTGATCCCGGCGCGCGCAAGCAGCCGCAGCCGGTTCCGCGCAACAACCTGGCGCTGGTTCGCGTTGAGCTGGAGGAACCGCTCGGGCACGGTCACGACGTCGAACTGCTTCAGCGCAACGTGCACCGCCTCCAGCGACGCATCGCTAGGCAGCTCGGCAGCCAGCAGATTGTTCGCGGCGACGATTTTGACGGCGTCGGCGTCGGCATCAATCGACGACAGCAGCTGCAGCGCCTCGCCCGGGTTTCCGGCCCGGTGGTGCGCGTACGCCGCCTGCACAACTGCAGCGTGCCGGTCGTCCTCCTCGTCGGTGGCCGCAGACGCTTCGTGCAGAGCCTGCAGCGCCTCCTGGGGCTGGCCCTTGGTGAGAAGCGCGCAGGCAAGGTTGAAGAACTCGTCGAACGTCTGCGACGCGTGGCGCGGCAGCACGCCGGCCAGCGCGTCAACGGCGCTCAGGTTCACAAGAAGGTCGCCCTCGTCCTCCACGGCGATTTTGCTCGAGGCCTGGGCCAGGAGCTCACGCGCGGCAGCCAGGTTCCCGAGCTTGAACTCCGCCTGCGACAGCGCGAGCTGGGCGGCCAGCGACCCAGAGTACTTTTCGACGGCCGCGCGCAGCTTCGCCACCTGGCCCGTGCGGTACAGTGCGTACGCATAGCACGCCACCTCGCCCTCGTACATGTCCGGCTCGGCAAACCGCAGCACGGTGTCGTAGCGGTCGAGATCCGTCAGCGCTTCGAGCTTGGCCACGCGGTGCTGCGAGCCGCCGGCGCCCGCTGCCTCAGTCAGGTGTGTTTCTGCCGCTTGGAGCCTGTCCAGGGCCTCCTGCTGCGCTGGCGACACTGCCAGCTTGGCCACCTGCTTCACGACAGACATGTTCAGCGCCAATAGGTTCGAGGATGGTTTGGACCAGCGTGTACTAAGCAGTGGGGTGGTGCTGGGATGGCGGGTCTGCAAAGGTAATTAAAGGTGGCGACGGGCTGTTTATTTTATTTGTACGTGTTGAATTAGTTTTGTGGATCCCGGCTCTGCTAGCACCCTCAAAATCCCTCTGACCGACCCTTCTTAGGCGAGCCCGTTGAGGGACCTGTTGGCTGGCGGCTATCATGTGACCACAGGCTCAAATTTCACCCCCGGGTTGACAAAAATCACTTAGCGTTGACAAAAGCCAAAGCCCACCCACTAGTCCTCCAGCAGCCGGCTTGTTATGATTCGCGAATTCACGCGATGTTTTTCGAGGCTGTCTGGATCGGTCGCCAGGGCCGGGAAGGGTAGATCCGTTGTTGCTAAGGGCAAAACTGCCGCCGCAAGGAACAAGATAGCCGCTGCGCAAAGGTCCCTCGCTGCCAGAGATAAACAGCCAGCAGAGAAGCGGAAGATCGGACCGGTCTCCACGCTTGACATGGGCTCGTTCTCGCACTTGAGCGGCGTCTCTGTGGAAGAGCGCAAGACCCACCTCAACGTTTTGGAAAAGGTCTCGCAGTTCAGCCAGCTCAGAATCCACTCGCAGTTGCGGGAAAACATTCTCAACAACCTCCTCAAGTCGCCAGATATGCCGCCAACCCCGGTCCAGAAGGTATCGATCAAGGCCCTGCGGCGGGCTAGCCCGGTCAAGCAACTGCGGTCGTGGCTCATTGCAGCGGAGACAGGCTCGGGAAAAACGCTGGCGTACCTGGCCCCAATGCTGTCCTCCCTCTTGGAATCCGCAGATCCACAAAACTACGGTGCGCCAAGCATCAGAGCGATTGTGCTCTTGCCAACTCTGGAATTGGTCGAGCAGGTGTCCAGCGATGTGCAAACAATTGCGCCGTCGCTGCGCCTGGCGCGGTTCGCTGGTGCAGACAACTCGACTTCCGGCTTGGCCCGCCAGGTCAAGGACGGCGTCGACATCGCCGTCGGCACGCCCGACAAGTTCTTGAAACTCGTGGCGAACTACGCCCCGCTGGCCGACCGTGCGCTCCAGCACTGCAGAATGCTCGTGGTCGACGAAGCAGACTCGCTAATGAACCGGTCGTTTGTCGAATCCACGCAGAGCGTGATCGGCAAGTGCACCGAGCTGGACGACGTGGTGTTTGTGACCGCCACCATCCCCCGGTTCTTCGAGAAGGTGCTGCGCGAAAAGTATCCGGACGCCGTGCGGTTGGTCACGCCATCAATCCACCGGTTTCCCCGGCACATCGAGTTCCGCGTAATTGAGACGTGGCGCAAGCCGTACCTCAACCGCAAACCGCTCGCGCTTCAGCAGGCGTTGTACTCGATCTACAACGACAACTCAGAGCCGGGGCACACCAAGCGCGTTGTTGTGTTTGTAAATAAGAAGCGCGATGTGACGCCTTTGGTCGAAATGCTGAACGAGTCGGGCTACAACGCACTGAGCTTGGAAGGCGCCTCGGCAAACGACCGCCACGCGCTTCTCCAAGACTTCTTGGAGCCTGCAAAGCCGATCGAGCATAGCGACAGCAGCACCAAAATGAAGGTCCTCGTCGCTACAGACCTTGTTGCCAGAGGCGTCGACTTTCATCGCGTCCGGAACGTCATCCTCTACGACATGCCGTTTTCTGCCGCAGACCTCCTCCATCGCGCTGGCCGCACTGGAAGGCTCGGCACAAAAGGCCGCGTGCTGGTTTTCGTAGCGCGAAGCGAACGAAAGGGATGGGTCCGCGGGCTCGAAACAGTTGTGAAGAAGGGAATGGCCCTCGCATAACTGCATTGTACATAGCATCCAACCAAACCCCCAGTAACTTACCACCAGAAGTTAGACAAATGGCTATCTGGAAAATTCGACGCTGGGAGAGCAACGTTTCTTCGGGAACACAGGCGGGTCGTTTCAGTCTAGTGCCAAAAAATGGCGTTTGGACTTCTCATATTCGTCGCACATTCCAATTATTTATTACATATTAATCCTCATACAATGCTGGGCCTGGCTCGGCGTTGCAATGCATCGATCTCATAATACCGCGTTACTTCATATGGCGGGGGACGGGTGCTCCTGAAAAAGATTAGGTGATCCGATATTTTTCGTCTTGCAAGCGCTTGTAATGGACGTCAAAACAATTGTTTCCTCAGTAGACAATTATGATCAACTAGTCGAGTGGATAGAAAAGCTAAATGCTTCCAAGAACTCTAATGCTTATTTCGAAAACTCCTCGAGTCTCGTGAAGGCGTTCGGACAGCTGGCGAAGCAGGGCGCCCTGTCCAAGAAAACCGAAAAAAAGGACGCTAAAGTGAGCAAGTGGCTCTCGCAACAGCTGCAGGATCTTTTCGATGTCAACCTCAACCACATTGCAAAATACCCCACGGTGTCTGTGTCTGTAGCAAGTAAAATCTTGCTCATCCAGGGCAAGTATCAAGGTGTTGATATTCAGGAACAGGTGAGCCGTCTTATAAGTGCTTCATCGTCAAGCTCTGAGGCAGTCGATGAACTGCAGCCCGTCATGGCTCAGTATGACGATCTGCGCTTCTACCTGCTGGAGTCAATTCCCAGCCAGAAGGACGTAAAGAACTTGATCCCCCTTCTATGCTCGCTTGAAAAGGTCATCGGTGGCGACGAAAACCTGAACAAATTCTATGCTGGTCCTTCATCTCCTGTCAAGGGCAAAGATGGTGCAAAAAAGTACCGCGAGGCGTTCCAGCGGGCCTGGGTTCATATACTGAGCCAACCAAGCATTACAGCATCCGATCTCAAGGCTATTCTCACAGTAATGCATGCCCGAATCATCCCAAATATGCTCAAACCGCAGCTGCTCATGGATTTTCTCCTCGACGCGTACGACCATGGAGGCGCAATCTCCATGCTCTCGCTTAACGCTCTGTTCTCTCTGATACAGTACCATCACCTTGAATTTCCCAACTTTTTCACAAAGCTTTACGAGCTACTTGAAGATGGATCAATTCTGGTCTCTTCCCACCGTGCACGATTCTTAAGGTTGGTGGATCTCTTTCTCACCAGCACCCATCTTCCCGCCACCATTCCCGCTTCTATTATCAAGCGATTGGCAAGACTCTGTCTATTCGCTCCTCCGGGTGCCATCGTGGCTGTCATCCCCTTCGTCTATAACCAGCTGAAACGGCACCCTACATGTATGGTCATGATTCATAGGGTGAATGCGCCACTTGTAGATGGCCCCGATCCGTTCGATAATGACGAGAAAGATCCGCTGTTGACGCATGCGATAGACTCTAGCCTTTGGGAGCTGCAGTCGCTAACCTCGCACTACCATCCTAATGTTGCCGCGATTGCCAAGATATTCAGCCAGCCGTTTAGGAAGCCAAGCTACCAGCTGGACCACTTCTTGTCTCATTCTTATGAGACCCTGTATGCCACCGAGCACCATCGGAAGCGTGACAAGGAGCCCGGTCTCGAGTTTGAGAACTATAACATTTTTGATGATCTCAGTGATGCCTGGACGATTTAAGAACATAAAAGAAGAGTATTAAAATTCAATTGATCGAAGCGCGAGTCTCAGTTGGTCGGCATCTAGGCCTGCCCTTGCGAAAAGCCAGTCCACATTAGGATTCTCTAGTGCGACACGGATCGTTTCGCCATCAATGAAACCACGCCATCCCAGCGAGTTCGGCTCATTACAGCCCCCAATCATATGTTCAGCTGTTTCCAGGTGTTTTTGAACACTCATAAGCTGCTCGAACAAAGCAGAATCACCAATATCTGCCCACAAGTATAAACTCTCAAAGGAGCTGATATAAACCTTTGGCACAATTTTTTCTAGCACTCCTTTAATCCCACTCAAGTACTCTAATTGGAGATCGTCTACCGCACACACGTCAGTCACCTCATGATCGAATCGGACAGAAGTTATTTTGTTCGTATGTGTGAGCTTCTCACTCCATGACCACTGAGGACTCCCACCTACGTTAGTCTTGAGTGGGCCAATAAAGTTTTGCGATGACTTCCCTAAGTCATTATCCATCTTGTCGAGATCGCACACCCACATACTTCCGTTTCTCAGAACGGCAAGGCTTGAGCAATCCCAAGAAAAGCCTGCATTAGCCCCACAAAAAGCCGAGGCACCACCGTAACTGGACTTTCGGACAGTATCGATGATCAAAGCGTCCGTGTCTGAGACGGCCAAGACTTTGCCATTGGCAACTATTAGCCTCACAGGTCTATTTCTAACCGGGACTCTGCCCATATATTTTGAGCCGCAGTAGACAGACCCTTCGAACGTTGCCACCACGTAACTACCACTGGATATGACAGCGTCAGACAGCCTGTCATCATACTCTATGCACTTCGAGCCCTTCTCAAAATCGATGAAAAGCTTTTGAAGGGTCATGGTCGCTGTAATTCCATCTGCCGCGATGACCTTAATAACAGGTTCATCGAACTCTTTCTCATGCCGCAGGTTCTGACCGAAAACAGTGAAGGTGCTGAACCCTGACGCTATTATGACAGTGTGCGCATTAACGCATGTAGCGTCTGTCACAGGCGTGCATTTAGCTGGAATTTCGAATTGTTCACCTGAATTCAGATTGATTATATGGCTCCCAGTGACTTGGATTCCGTCCTTGAATGCAAATGTCCTTGCTGCGTGCATGCCTGGAAAAAGATTGCTTGGACTGAGATTTAGCCTTGGGGTTCCCTCATAGTGAAAAGCCTTTGTTTCATTTTCGGTGGTAACGACAATAGTCTTCTTGTACATCCACAGCTCAATTACCTCTCCAATGAGGTCCGCATAGGAGCCAGACCTGCGGCAAACAGCATATGCTGCATCGTCCTTTCTGGTCACAAATGACGATCCCGACTGTGGTGAAAAGAAGTGGCTCCAAGAGCTGAGCTCCCTTTTAAAGCGCTCGCACCTCCCTGAAGATATCAAAGAGAACTCGTAGCAAAGATTAGTTTCAACACGGTTGATGCCGGAGTTGGTGTTAGAAGATCTAATTGGTTGTTGCTCTGTGAGCCTGACCGTCATTACCGATTGTCCACTGCAATGGCGTTTTGTGAGCAGGACTAAGTCTGTACCCCTACTGTAGAGGCCCCCACCGCCGATGCGAGCCCCATCTAGTGAAACTTGTGAGATTTCTATAGCACCACTACTGAGTACCCTTGCGATATACGACGTGCTCACGTAGATCTCCGCATCAGCTTCGGCCAGCTCTGGGGCATGATGTACACTGCTCATTTGTACCGGTAGTACAGCTTGGCCAACCAGAGCGGGTTTGCTATCGGCGGCCGGATCTATAAACTCCACTCTATTTGCAAACCACAAGCACGCAACACCGCGCTTCGGGGACGGCAGAGGCCCTAGATACGATGGCACGCCCTCGGGAACGTAGGTTCCCTCCAAGGATAGACCTCCATCGGGAGTCAAGAGTAAGAAGTAAAGGCAGCAGCAATCATTATGAAGAGTGGCCTGTACAACAATTCGATCATGTGAGAGGCTCACGAACGTGAAAGAGTCTCTTTTTCCTCGAACTTTGTAGTAGGAGTCACTGCTGTGGTTAGCGGATAAACTTATCGCTCCCATTAGTCCATTAGAGGTGCCGACTATGCAGAAGCGGTTGCCATTGGGGAATGTATGAGTTAGGATCTGCGGCGATTTTTCTTCAGCGAAGTAAGAACGGCGTGTTTCCACGAGCTCTAGGGATAGTGGATCAAACCTCGCGAATGTGTAAGGCACAGTGTTACAAAACCGCAATAGCTGATCCGGTGAATCCAGGCGGATGAAGTCATGGATTGTGTCGAACCCCTTTCCTTGCTGCGAGCCCCAACTAATGAGATCGCCGACGAGAACAAAAGAGTCTAACTCGTAGCTGTCTCGGGCAGGAATGACATAAATACCTGTAGCACCTCTGACCAGAAATTCTTGGGTCTTTCTTATTTCACCCGGGGCCTGGCTCTCGTAAAGGCTAATTGATTTATGCCTGCTGTGCAGAAAGTGAATTTTGTCGCGGGATATGAAATTTCCCGCAACGGCAGTACCTGCATTGAACGTTGGCGCCGGCTCATATACAGGGAGTGCGATAGACATGGTCTTTTTTATGATCCTCGGAGCTATTGCCTCGTACCACAGTTTTAATCGCGGCCGAGCAAATAAGTAGTGGTCTTGGTGCGTCGACCTGCAGCTATATACCCCTGCAGCCGCACGATACGAGAGGTCAGAATACGATGATCGGTCACGAGCGATCTCGGCACGCCACATCTCGGATTAATGTAAGCGGTTTACGATATGTTGGGAGCCACTGCGCATGAACTAGATCCAGATCTGGGCGGCTGGTTTTTCTCGATCGAGGCTATTCTCTAACAGATTAAGGGGGCCGGCCTAATTAAGAGTGGGCACATGCTTCTCAATGCCGCGCAGCAGCGTGAGCGTGGTTTCGAAAAAGAATATCGATAAAAATGAGCCCGGCCAAGACTTGAGTAGCGAGATCCCGAGGCCGTGGTAGAGCCCGCGGAATCCTTCGCGGGCGAAGATTTGGATGCCGGCTTTCAGAAAGTTGTGAGAGTATCTGTTTCCGTAGCCTGCCGTGGCGGCTTCGGACGCAGTGCGCATGCCATGCACTTGCACCCGCTTCTTTATTGTGTCCAATGGGTAAACTGTTGCTTTTGAGACCACGGAGGCGATTGATGAAGCGGTGAACATTGGCGGCAGCCAACCGGGAAGCGTTACACGGGACTCGTCCCGCAAATAGCTATAAGTTCCGAAGAACAGGCCCATGTATGGAAACACAGAGGCCACAGAAGCAGTTGCGCCGTGGAAATAGCCTTTGATGCCGTCTGTGCGCCAAGTGGAGCGGATGGTCGGCAGCAGAGATGAGACGCCCGAGGTGTTTGCCGAGACCCTGGTGCGCAGAAAGTCGAGGGGGTAGCTCACGAACGTGGCGGTTGATCCAGCAATTCCGCCCGCGATGAACTGACGCGACTGTTCGGTGCCAAAGTCTCCCAGCAGCCTGTTGACCTCTTTGAGTGTGGAGAACTGGATGGCGCTATACGCCACATAGAGACCCTCTGCGGGCACGTTGCCCTTCCAGAACGCGGTCAGGCCCTCTTTTTTGACAATCGAAACAAGGATTGTCGAGAAGCTTGAATGCGGGCTCAGCTGCATGCGGATCTTGAGCAGGTCCAATGGAGCTATAAAGAACCGTGTGAGGAGCCCCGCACTAGCCCCACATACCACGGACTCGAAGCCCTTGAGGTCTGAGCGGGAGTCCAGGTGGTTTGTGGCCATGCGCGCGCAGCCGATATTTTTTCTGGCGCTTCGAAGATAGGCAATCCCTTGCCCAGCACATACATGCCTTGTTCGTAGTAGCGTATTTAAGCCCGTGTACCCGTCTATTCTTGTGGTCGCGCTCGCAATTGACACTTGATAGCTGCAGTTGACACTTTTGGTACTCGTGGTTTACGCGCTTTAGTGCTTATGATTCCGGTTCTGCATGTCCCTGGCCTGGGCAGGCGCGGTGAGTAGCGGATCAAACGAAGCCTGAGGGTTTTTGATAGCCACAATCCCGATTAGCAGAAGCGGCCTAGCAGGCGAAGACTCCTGCGCTCATAAGCGCGGTAGAGTGTCCCCCGCTAGAGCGCCGGTGCGTGTGGTTTTGCTGGTCTAGGGTGCGGCTGGCAGACGCTCACAGGCTTATGGCATGCGGTGCGCGCTGCTGGCCTCCAACGAGATGTCGGTCAGCGTTCCGCGCAACTTCAGGCTTCTTGAGGAGCTTGAGAATGGCGAGAAGGGCATGGGCAGCGAGGCGTGCTCAATTGGGCTCGCCGACAACGACGACATCACCATGACCCACTGGAACGGCACGATTCTCGGGCCGCCGCACTCCGCATACGAGAACCGCATCTACAGCGTGACGCTCGAGGCCGGCCCCGGGTATCCGCAGACGCCGCCGGTCGTGAAGTTCATCACGCGCGTGAACCTGCCGTGTGTCGACGCCAGCGGCAACCTGATCACCGCCAAGCTGCCGGTGCTGTCGGAGTGGAAGCCGCAAACAACCATGGAGAAGGTGCTGCTCGAGGTGCGCCGCGAGATGTCGTCGCCGCCGAACCGCAAGATTCCCCAGCCCCCCGAGGGCGAGACGTACTGAGCCGTGCCAAACTCATGTGTGCCGAATTTATGTAGTCATGTAGTTAATCTGTGAATTAAAAGTAGTAGCGCCTTAACTAGTCTTCTCCTTCGGGCCCGCGGCCTGGCTCTCCGCGGCCTGGCTCTCTGCCGACTGGCTCTCTGCTGAATGGCTCTGCGAGCTCTGCCCGGTGGTGCCGGGGCTCGTCTCGCTTTGTGTGCGCCGGAGCTTGTGGTCCAGGGTGCTCATGACGTAGTCACTCGCCGCGGGGCTGTCGAGCAGCTTCAGCTCGTCGTTGTTCCAGAACTTGGGCAGGAGGGCGCCCACCACCATCAGCACGAACAGGACGCCGGGGAACCCGATTGCGGCGATGGTCTGCGTGATCGCGACCTCGCCAGCAACGCCAAGTCCGCTGAGCGTCAAAAACAAGAACAGCCGCCACCGCTTCAGTTTGTTGAGCGGCTCGTTCGGGTCCTGGTGCGCGGGGTCGGTGATGAGCAGCTCGAGCCGCCGGATCAGCTCGTTGTCCAAGAGGCCCGGCACGCCCATCATGAAAAACAGACCGGCCAGAACCCCCTGGGGGACGAGATGCAGCACTTTGAGCAGCGGCCCCGACATCAGTCCGATTGTTGCAAGGCCCTGCAGCGTGTTTGTGAACCGCTGGTCAACGATGTACTCAGCGCCGGTCTTCGGGTCGCGCTTCCCGGTCGCGAGACTCGCGACATGCAGCGGCGCCTGCGGAATCAGCCCGTTGGGCGCGGGAATGCCGAGAAACCCGGCCACCAGGGTTGTACCGCCGAGCAGCGCGAAGTCCCAGGTGAAGCTGCTGGGCTTTCTGAACCGGTACTGCGGGCCCTGCGCCATGATCGACGAGATGTTGTGGTCGAAGTAGAACAGCAGCGTGAGCAGAATCGCGAACGGGATCGCCAGAAACACGTACCCGACCGGAATGTTCCAGAAGTGGATGAACCACCCGTGCTCGCGGCCGTAGTTCGACGCCTTCGGTGACGGGTAGTACGCCTTCGACACCGGCAGCCGCTGCACCTCGTCCTTGAGGTGGGAGATGCGGCCGGGGAAGAACGTGAACCCGGTGAAGAACACAACAATGATCGGCAGGCTGTAGTCGGCAACAACCTTCCGCAGCGCCGGGGTGCCCCAGAACCCGTTGGGACTGCCAACAATCATCACAAACACAACACCGAATATCAAAATGCACAGCGCCGTCACGATCTGGAAGTACGACGCGGCGGTGTAGATGGTATTAGCCGACTGCTCCACCTGGAACTGCCGGATGAGGATCTGGATCCCTTTCTCGATATAGATGATGTTGATGAAGCAGCCGAAAATGTCGGCGCTAAACTTCGTGATGTACTTCATCATGCGCACGCCGTTGCACAGCGCGATGGCCACATGCATGATGAACGACCAAATGTTGATCCAGCACATGAACGCGAAGAAATTGACGTGCTTCGGCACAAAAATCTCAAACACCGTGTAGGTGAAGATGGTGATTGGCCCGGTGACACCAACAATGCACAGCGGCTGCCCCGCAAAAAGACCAAACACAATGCCGCCCAGCGCGCTGCCTAGCAGAACCTCGTTCACGCCGTACGCTCCGTCGGTGCGGTCGAACATGTCCTGCGCAAACGCAATGGCCGGCAGAATGTTGGCGAAAAATATGTACACGACCGACGGAATGACGCGGTAGTCCCACGCATCGGTCCAGTCGGACTTGTAAAGCGGGAGACGACGCCGCCAGTCGTCGAAGATGTCCCTCCCCAAGTTTTTGGGGTGGAAGTACTCGGCAAGCGCGGCCAATGCCATTTTGTGAAGCGAATGGCAACTGGGCGGCTTGGATCAATACGGAATAAGGCGGGGGCAGGGGAAAGGGTCTGGTGACTAATCGTGTGGAGACGCAGCATAGGGACTCCGGCCATGACTTAGTGGGCGGTCTTTGTGGGCGGGCCGGTTGGGCAGAGAACTGAAGGCTTAGACGCCCCCAGCCGAATACCCTTGCAACGAAGCTCGCTTGCGGCTAATTTAGGTCTAATATAGGTGGTAGTTCGTATGGCGTGGCTCGCTAGTGGCGGATCAGCTCAGCGCGCCTGGGCCAATTGGCAAAGAAGCGTGCATCGCGGCCGCGGCCGCCCCATGCATTTATACAATCAATCGCCCCGAGCAGTGCACTTTGCCGGCCCCGCTGGCCAGCGAAGACGTTGATTCTCTCGCTCAGGCGTTGATTCTCCTCGACATTATCTTTATTTACTTCAGTGTTTAGGATTGTTTATTTTTCGTGCGTTGTAAGCGCGCCTCGGAGCTCAGGTGTGCTACATGCCGCGCGCACCGGACGACTCTCCACCGATCACGGTCAAGCAGCTGGCGGTGAATGTCGCTATTTGCGGGACGGTCCTTGGCGGGTTCCGGGTCTGGCGGAAATATCTGCGCCGAATCCCCACGGCAAACGCGCTGCCCGACCGCTGGCTCAAACGGCGCACGCTGCTGGGGAAGGTGGTCAGCGTTGGCGACGCCGACAACTTCCGGCTGTACCACACGCCAGGCGGGTACCTGGCCGGGTGGGGATGGCTGCGCAAGGTCCCCGACGTGAACGAGCGCGGGCTCAGCGAGATGACGATCCATGTGCGGCTGAACGGCGTGGACGCGCCCGAGGCCGCCCACTTCGGCAAGCCCGCGCAGAAGTTCAGCGCCGAGTCGCTGGCGTGGCTGCGCGGCTACCTGCTGGGCCGGCGCGTGCGCGTGGTCCCGCTGGCCAAGGACCAGTACCAGCGGCTGGTGGGCGAGGCCCGCGTGTGGAAGTGGAACGGGCGGCGCAATGTGAGCAGAGAGATGCTGCGCGCGGGCTGGGCCACCGTCTACGAGGGCAAGACCGGCGCCGAGTTCAACGGGCTCGAGGTGGTGTTCAAGACGCTGGAGGGCTCGGCGCGGCGGCGCCGCCTGGGCATTTTCCAGGCCGGCCGGAGGATTGAGACGCCAGCCGAGTACAAGCGCAAGTACAGACACTAATTGTGGTTTCGGCAGCGCGGGGCGATGGCGCTGGAGTGGAGATGATGGATTCGCAATTAGACTAATAGAGATGCGGCCGCCCACCCGGCTCAACGAAGTACATATTCTCTTCACAGGGTCGAATACACATAGTAAAACTCATTTTCATCAATACTTATCGGGTCCCGATCAGACCAGCTACGGCCCGGCCCGCTTCTCTACAATCCGGTCCAGCGCCTTGCGCACGGGCCGCCGCAGCAGCCCACTGTACCGTGGCAAGAACCCGGTGGTCTTGCTCTCAGGCTGGGATCTCGTGCTTTCGCTCTCTACCGCCGGCTCCGGCTCAGTCTCGCCCTCGTATTCGTCGTCGGCGTGTGCCAGTGTTTGGTCGTTCGTGAGCAAGAGATCCGGCAAAATCAGCGCAAGCAAAACCAGGGGAACACACAGCCCAACCGCCGTGATCGCAAGAACCCGTTGGATGTACAGATACGCGTGCACAACGGCCGTGCGCACGGGTGTGCCCATGGGGTACTTTGGAACAATCGCGGTTAGTGGTGACTCGTACGCAGGGACAGCAAGACTGGGATCAACTCCAGCAAGTGCATCACGCAACTTTCCGGGCAGCAGCTGCGTCCATAGCGCTCCAGAAACACAGCTTCCCAACGCGAACCCAACGTAGGAGACCGCTTCGCGGAGACCCACCATCGCGGCAAGGTCTTCATGCTTCAGAACCGCTTCCAGAGAGGCCGAACTGGGTGATACAAACAAAGACGCACCCACACCGGTGAGCACAATTGCTGCGATCAGCCCGACCCGCCCGTCGCCCTCAGGAGATCCGCGGTACCGGATCAGCAGCCCACAGCCCAACACATACAGCAGCACACCAGAGATAATAAACGCCTTCAGCCTTCTGAACTTATAAATCGCCACGCCAACCAACGGACCAATGGCTGCCTGCACGAAGTTGAACACGGAGCTGATCCGAGTCGCTTCCGTGTTGGTGAAGTTGAACGAAACAAGCAGCACGGTGTAGATGTAGTCCATGTTGGTGGACCAGGTGAACGAGTAGAATATCCCCATCGCGAGCGGAGCCCACACATTCTTCATCTTCATTAAATCGTACGGGATCAACGGGTTCTTGGACTTTAGCTCCCAGACCACAAAGAGCGGGATGCACGCAACTCCACAAACAAGCGGTGCAATAATTCCGCCGGACCGCCAGTGAGACTCCTCGCCGCCTGCAAGCGTCAGTGGCACTAGAATAAGCCCGAATATCGCAATTATGAGAACGATTCCAACCAAATCCAGCAGCCAAAATAGTTCAACGGCGAACTTCCGAAGACCGGGCCACTCATTTTTGGGCTTCTCAAGCGTCGAGTCCTGCTTGCTGGCCCTCCGCAGGGTGACATACAAGCTCACTACAAACGGAATGGCCGTAACAGGGATGATAATTGCCCACATTCCAATACCCCATTTCCAGGTTGTGGCGTCCAGCACTGCGCCCACAACTGTTCCGCCCACCCAGGTGTCAATTATTGCGGGAATCATCAGCACGTACTCAAAAAACACGCGGCTCCTTGTTGACGTCACGTCCGCTATGATGATGATAAGGAGCGTCTGAGTGAATCCTTCCGCTAGTTGACTCAGAACCACACCGGCAGAGTATGTGGCCACATCGTTGGCAACAGCACGAAGAATGAGACCTATCACATTCAGGACAATGCCAACACAGAAGCACTCAAGCCGTCCAAACACATCAGACGTCTTGCTGGATATGAATTGTGAAGCAACGCCAACCACAAGTCCAATGAGAACAACACTTGCCTGGAGAGCATTTTTGCCCATCGAGGACAATGCATAGGGCTGGTACGATCCCAGTACAGTATTTGCAAGGTGGATCGAGTATGCAAACAGCAGCATTGTGGAAAAGAGCACAACCCTAGTTGTCGGGCTCATATACCTCGAAAGTGCGTCAATTCTTGACACGTTCGGCAGCCGAATCGCTTCGGCCGTTCTCATGCTCCGTCGCGGACGAGTAGCTTCATTGGGCTTCTCCTTAGGTTTTGAGGGAGTGTTGTCGTTCCTCTCGACGGAGTCGTGAATATCGTGCTCAAGCTCAGTAGGTGCAATGCCAGATACGCCTTCCATTATATTGGTTCAACACAGATGGGAAAATTAGCAGATTAGATCGATAGCTGCTTTTATGTGCAAATCCATGGTGCCCTTTGTCATGAGCTTCATAAATGAAGCATGTGATACGCGCGGTAAACCCCTGAAATGCAATCTCAGGTGGATATCTGGTTCAGATCCAATAGATGACGAGGATCGCATCCATCGCCCGATGACAAATGCATGATGGCTGATAACGTAACTCTAACGCACCCGGTTTCCGGCACCCACTTTCCGGCACCCAGTTTCTGATAACCCAATTTCTGGCAACGGCATTCAATGGATTGGTGGAAGTCGCCAAGCACACTTGATGCGATCCAGACTCATCTGACTTTGGCCTCTGGTTCCTGATTAGAGATGGGTGTTGCACTCAATAGATCCATAGTAACTCTTGGCATTTTAGCTACACTTTTCGCTCCGTTACTCCTACATTACTATTTGCTGCGATTTGCATTCTGTTATTGGACTGAGACTGGCTCGCGTAGGCGTTTAGAAGGCTTGATGGTTGCCAGTATGTGGAGAGCACAGCACCTCCACCCCAAGAAAATCTCACCTGGGATATACTTCCGAATGGACTTTAGTATTGGAGCTGCTCACGGATCCGCCTCTGCATCTAATAGCCCTCAAGCACCAATGGCTGAAGTACTATTATGATTTTGAAAGTTTCCTGCTTCGAACTAAGACTGGCCGTCCTCCAAGTACTCGAGCACCGCGGCGCCCCACCGCGGGCGGCCCTTGTAGTGGCCCGTGTCCTCGGGCCAGGCGCGGATCGCCTTGGCCATCTCCTGGCCAAGGCCCTCCTTCTTGACATCGGCCACCGGGTACATGAACGTGCGCACGGCAAGGACGATGAACTGCGTGGTTTTCAGCCGCGACAGCACCTGGCGCTCGACCCGCAGAAACACGCCATTCTCGAAGTCCAGGTCCTTGCGCTGCAGCACCGTGCCGACCTGCTCGTCCGCCTTGAGGTGGTTCCCGCTGGGGCGGAACAGGCTCTCGTCGTCGCCGCCAACCTGCACGCCCCAGGTGAGCCGCTGCAGGTACTCGCCCGCCGGCAGTCGGTGGAACGCCTTGTTCATGCTCAGCTGCAGACGCTCGATGTACTGCGGCACCGGCCCGTGGATCTCCGACAGCGTGCGGTCCATTTTCTGGCTGTTGCGGAACCCGTTGGCGCCGATCCCGGTGGCCGCGCGCAGCACGTACTCGTTCCTTGTCTCGTCGAGCTGCAGCAGGTTGAAGTCCTCCTCGATGTTCTCGGTGAGCAGCAGCAGCAGGTCGCGCGCAGACACGCCCTTGTCGCGCTTCTTTGCGCGCCGCGGCAAATCCGTGTTCTTGATCAGGTTCGTGACCGTGTTGCCCGCGGCAACGAAGTAGGCGGGGTACTTCGTGAGCACAAACGACACCACCTCGTCGTACAGCTCCTCAACCGCCTTCTCCGTCGCCAGGGCGGTCTTCTTGCTCACGTCCTTCTCCGAGGCTAGCAGGCACGTCTCCTCGGGCTCGGCCTCGGCAATCTTCTTGTGGTAGTTTGTGATCTTCTCGTACGTCCGCTCGAGCGTGAGCCACTCGTTCTGGTTCACGCGCGACAGACCCATCGTCACGTAGTAGATGCTCTTGAACGGCCGGTACTTCTTCGGCTCCGTCGTCCGCCAGTCGAAGTCGGCCTCGGCCGAGTCGACGAAGTCGGCGTTCCGGTCGATCACGCGCACCGCCTTCTGCACGCCGGGCTGCTTCACCAGCATCGGCACAATATACTTCGACGCCAGAAACAGCACCACATAGATCACGATGCTTGTTGGTGTCAAGTTCTCGAACATCGTCGAGTGCGGCGGTTGGCACGGTGGTGATCCCTCGAAGGCTATATATGCAATTGCCGGGTGTGTAATTGCAGGCTTCTGGAAAGCAGGGCACGGTTTTCTGATAAAAAGCCTCTCATGACATATGATAAGGCGTAACGACGCCGTGCCTCAAAACAACGCATGGGGCCGTACCAAGTCGGCCAACACGCCCGCGTCGAGCCGCGTCAAACCGTCGAGCCGCGCCGACAGAGATGTTCTACTTAAAAGGTAGATCATGGGCCGAGCGCTGCGGGGCTCCCGGTGCCGCTCTTGTGTGCTGTGGGGGAACGGGGTATAACCTAACGCAAGTTCCCAGCGTTTTAGTTTTCTATATTCAACATTTCGGTGACCGTAGTCTCGAGTCTGTGCACTTTGCCGCTCCAGCAGTCTAACTCGGTCGTTGTGTAAAAGTGTGTTTGTTGGTCCCACCGGCCTGCCTGCGCTTGCCAGCCACTGGTGCGGGTCCTAATTACCACCCGTATCTGTCGCCACCTCCCAACAACCGGCCATCGTGGAGAAAGGCGAGTGGGACTCGGGACCTTGCCCTGACCTCCAAGCCGCTTGAGCCGTTGGATGGAAGGCTGAGCAAGGCCAGCCTGGTTGCCCATGGATAACGCATCCCGAATACTCACCTACGTGGTAATATTTCTGCTGTTCCAGCTCGCCGGCCCGCCCGCCCTCTCAAACGAACAGCTCAAGGCCGCCGGCAAGTTCCTCGACTCCGTCCAGGCGGAACTAAACACCCTCCACAACGTCACCGCCCACGACTTTGCACATAGCCGGCTGCCGCTCTCCGCGCTCAATTTCACGAATGTGCGCGAATTCAGCTCGAAGCGGCGCCAGCAGCTCCACCCGCCGGCGCTCGACGCCGCGATCCACGACCTGTGGAACCACAGCGATAGCGAAGGCGCTGGCGTCTACAAGCATCCCAACGCCGAGATCTCGGGACACGTCAGCTTCGGTGCGTCCCTGCCGGCAATTGAGCTGCCGCTGCCCATTTTCGAGCACGAGCACTCGCCAGAGTGGAATTCCGTTGAGCGACCGACCAAGGGCTACTTCTCGCTGCATCTCGGCGATGCCAAGCCCTTCCAGAGCGGGCCCGCGCAAGTCGTGACGGGTCACATCTCGTTCCTCCCCGAAACCAGGGACGACGACAGCGACCTGCCTCAAAACGCGCTGGCGGTGCGCGGCGTCTACTTGAGCTCGGGCAGGTTCATTGTCAGCACGTCGAGCCTGAAGTACGCGGGCCCGGCGGTGATCCCGTACCTGCTCGAAAGCGACGATGCGCGCGTTGCCATGCTTGCGTTTCTCAACGACTCGTCGCCGAGCGCTGAAGACGTGAGCACGGCGTGGCAGATTCTCGAGGCGCAGAAGTCGCGCGCGCTCGAGCAGCCCGAGTTTGTGGTCTATGGGCAGGCCCAAATTGACCGGAACTCCTCGGGCCCGCTCAGCCGCGGCGACCTCGACCGCATCGAAAAAGAGCTCGACGCGCCGCAGGGCGCGCCGCTGCCCAAAATCCCCCGCCTTCTCTGCAATGCCGTGGTCTGGTCCCCCGACTCGGGCGCCAATGGGCTGATCGACAATGCTGGTGGCGTGCGCTCCGAGGTCCTTACAATGCGGCGCCGCCTCGTGCTTCTAATGCTGCTTGGCGTCTACCTGGCGCTCTTGGTGCTGGTTGGCCAGGTTTCCATCACAATCGCCTCGCCGTCTCGCGCGGGCAAGCTCAGCATTTGGACCGCGGCGGCAATGTCGCTGATGGACGGCACGATCTGCCTGCTCCAGGCGGCCAGCTACGACGAAAGCACAACACAGGTGAACATGGCGCTGGCGCTGGTGACGTTTGTGCTGACCGTCTGGTTCGAGCTCGATCTTGTGACGCGGGTGTACTCTGCCCAGGCAAATGAGTCTGCCCTCCGGATTGCGCCTGAAGAAGCCCCACTGATTGCCGAGACAACGCCGCGGGGTGCTGTGGCAGCAGGTGATTCAGTAGACACGGCAGCGGGCGAGACTGCGGACCCGTTGCCGGCGACGGCCGCTACTCCAACCGCTCCTTCAACCACTACCACCGCTCCAACCACCACTGCAACCACCACTACTCCGATCACCGCCACTGCAACGCCGGTGCGACCCACTGTCGAATACATTGGCGAAAGAGACATCTCTGGGCGGGTGTATGGGAGATTCTACTTGGGCCTATTTTGCCTATTCATTAGCGGCCTCATTTTCTGCCGGAGCCAAACCTCCCGCTACCGCTACGAGGCAGTGGTGCTGGCGGTGTTCTACTCGTACTGGGTTCCACAGAGCTGGCGAAGCGTGTCGCGCGGGTCGCAGGTGCCGCTGAGCATCGAGATAATGGCGGCGATCTCGGCGCTGAGATTGGCGCCGGTGCTGTATCTGTGCTTGGTTAAGAACAACGCGTTCGACCACCACTACCGCCCGTATTTGGCCAGCTGCCTCGCTTTGTGGCAGGCCGCGCAACTGAGCATGCTGTATCTGCAGCGCAGACTTGGTCCTCGGTTCTTTCTGCCCCGGTCGTGGGTCGTGGAGAGCTACGATTACCACCGGCTGCTTACCGACGACATTGAGCGGCAAGACAACGCCCTGCCCACTCCGCGCACGAGTGGCGGCGATGCCCCCGGGCTTGTGTTCAATGAGAACTTGCAGAGCTACAGCCGGGTCTTCTCTTGTGCAATTTGCATGGAGGACGTCTCGCTTCCCATCCACAGCGGGGGGTCAGTTACACCCGCTCTCGAGGCTGAGCGGCAGAAGTATATGTTAACGCCGTGCCGCCACGCGTTCCACACCGAGTGCCTGGAGCAGTGGATGGAGTCGAAGCTGCAGTGCCCCGTCTGCCGCAGCCCGCTGCCGGCGATATGAATTATTTTGATGAGTAACGATCTGCTACGACTTCGTACCTGTTTGACCCCCCCCACGCGGGGAGTGAAACTGCCTTATTTATAATTGTTTTATAGGCCTACCTCAAACTGGACCTGGCGGATCCCGGCGTTACAAAACCCGCCTAGACCGGGCCGAAAACCTTACCCGCGCCACCTTCCCAAACGGGGAAGCACCGGCGCCAATTGATAAATATAAACGGGCCACTCGCGTTCCTCTTTTTTTTCCTGGTTACCAGCTCACCACAGAAAACAAGATGACCGAGTCCCAGCCTCATCCAACCAAGCCCCGGCCGTCCGGCTTCACGTCGCGGCTCAACATCATCACCAGCGCGATCGGGTTCATCATTGTGTACATCATTTTTGCGCTGCGCGACTTCTCTGAGCGATCGAACTCGATTTTCGCGCGCATTCTTGGCTGGATTCTTACCGGCGTGCACCGCACCGGCACCACGCTGTCCTCCGAGTACGAGCGGCAGCTCGGCACCGAGAAGGAGCTGCTGGAGCGGTTCCAGACCTCGCAGCCGCGGCCGTGCCTCGACGTGAAGGTGAGCTACAGCAAGTGAGCTACAGCAAGTGGGCGTTGTGGCGGTGGCATTTAAACATGATAAGTTAGTTAATTATATGTGCTTCTCAGCCGAGTTTATTTCTTGTTGGCCGACAGCTTCTTGAGGTAGAACTGGAGCTCCTCGCCCTCAAGAATATAGCCGTCGACGCGGCCGGACTGGCCGGGTCGCGAGGACACGCAGGCGTAGAGGCGGCCGGCGCCGAACTGGGGCTCGAGACCCTGGCTGAGGCGGGCGTTGGCGGCGCGCGACTGGGTCTTGGCGGTCTGCTTGATCTCCTCGGACTGCTTGCCGCGGGTGGACGCGGCGACGCCGTAGTACGACTCGAAGAACTGGCGGAACGGAGCAGCGTCGATCTGGACAATGGCGCTCTTGGTGAGGGTGTTGGTGCGGACAAGCTCGTTGTTGCTCGGGTGGTAGACGACCGAGATGACACGGGTCTTGCGGCTCACGCCCTCAGTGCCCCACGAGAAGTTGCCGGTCTCCAGACGCAGCGCGCGCAGCTTCTGGTTGCCGCCGCGGGTGCGCACGGGGTGGATGCGCTTGGCACCGATCTTGGTGTTCGAGGGCTGACGGCCCATCTCGAACTTCCGCTTCTTGCGGTACTGCGCGCGCATGGCGCCAGTGTGCGAACGCTTGTGGCGAGAATCACGGCTGATACCCATTGTTCGAGTGTGCGCTTGTAACCAGAGAAAGAAATGTGGTGATCCCCCTGCTCGTTTTCGCGGCTGGGACGGCAGTCACCTGACCCGTCCCGCCGTGAATTATTCAGGGCCTTGTGCGTTGGTTTCTGCGTCGCCGGGCCAACCAGCGTGCTGCACATTTGACCAGAGCCCTAAGCCCTTTAGTAAGCACTACCGTCGACGAAGAGCCACACTGAAAAGTTTCGCGCACCACCCGCCGGGGTTTGGCCGCTCCAGGGGTCCCAATTCGGCGGCCGCCCAAAATTAACCAGTGTCAATGAGCAATGTGTACGACTCAATTGAAATCGAGGACATGACGTGGGACCCTGTCACCCAGGCGTTCTTCTACCCGTGTCCCTGCGGCGACCAATTCCAAGTGGCGCTGCTCGATCTCGAGGACGGCGAGACGATTGCCACCTGCCCGAGCTGCTCGCTGATGATCGAGGTGATATACGAGGCCGACGATCTCGCGCAGTTCAAAACGTGATTATTTATTGCCGCTGGCCAGCGCCGTGCGTGTGTTCTATTTATTAGCTTCTGTGATCCGCCATGTTCCAGATGCATACTCCTTGAAAAGTGTACATAATTAGCCAGTCCATTCCTTTGGACCAACGTTCATCGGCTCAATGCGTATCCAAGCGGCGTCTAGGATAAAAAGCTAGTTCTTAGACTTCTTCTTTGCGGAGCCCTGGGTCGTGGTCGGCCGCTTCATTGTCTGCGCGTGCGACGACGCCGGGGGAATCTTCATGTTCACTTCGTTTGCTGCAACGCGCCGGGGCTGGTACACCACCGGCTGGTTCTCAAAGCAATTCGCCTTGTACAGCGGCGTGCCGTCGGCCGGCGTGAAGTACGGGTGCTCCATTGCCGCCAGCGCGCTGATCCGCGCGTCCGGGTCATAGTTGAAGAACTCAGAGAGCAGCGCCAGCGACTGCGGGTTTCCTGGGTCGAAGTGCCGGTGCCAGTCGTTGAGACACCACTTGTAGTGCCGAATCGACTGCAGCTCCTTGTAGTCCGGCGTGGCGGCAATCAGCTTCCACTGCTCGGGGGTCGGCGTGCCAAGAATCTTTGTGAGCTTCTCGACCTGGTCGCGCTGGAAGCTCATTGCCTTCTCGTTCTCGGTGACGGCCTCCTCGCCTTTGAAGATCGGCCGCAGGCTCAGCATCTCGGCAAAAATGCACCCTATCGCCCAAATGTCGATTGCCGGCGTGTAGTGCCGGCTCCCCAGCAGCAGCTCGATCGCGCGGTACCAGATCGTCACGACAATCTTGTCGCCGGTGTACAGGCTCTGCAGCGGCTCGCGGAAAATGCGCGCCAGCCCGAGATCGCCCACCTTCACCACGCCGCGCGACGTGATCATGATGTTTGCTGGCTTCAGGTCCCGGTGCAGCACCCAATTCTCGTGCAGGTACGCAACCCCGCGCAGCACCTGGTACAGAATCGATTTCACGCACGACGGCGCAATCCGCTTGTACTTCACGCCGGCGGTGCAGTGGTACCGGATCAGCTGCAGCAGATCGTGCTCAGCATAGTCAAACACAAGATAAATGCTCTTGTCGTACAGCACCGTGTCCACCAGCTCAACAATGCTCGGGTGGTGCAGCTCCCGGCACAGTGCCATCTCTCGGTACGCGCTCTGCGACAGCCCCACGTAGTACGACGTCCGCTCGCCCTCTTTGTCCGCCTTGAACTTCTTGATCGCCACAACCTTCCCGGACTCCTTGGCCTGCGCCTTATACACGCGGCCGTACGTTCCTGCAGCAATGTACCCGAGGACCGTGTAGTCTGACAGCGGGTCGCGGTCGTGCGCGCGCACGCGGCTTTTGTAGCGCGCCATCGGGTCGGTGAGGTACGACATTCTATAATCGGGCCGCGTTCAGTGTCTCGTAGTTGATTCGGTTTCTGGCGGTACGCCCAATGCTAGCATGCCATCCCGCGCCTGCCGGTCGCTTCCTGGGTTTGGCCGATGTCAATATGAACCGTGCGAGTCGGGCGGTCCGTATGAGAGTGCCTCACTTGGTATGGACGACTAAGCCGGCCACACTGAGGCAGCCTGGGTGGAGCTGTATTGTCATATATGCCCACTACTTTAAGAGCCTATTGAGTAGAAGCTACTTCGTATACACAATCGTCCGTTACCTTATCTAGCGTATATATACCTCCTGCAGCTGTCCAGCCATGGCAAGCCGTCCTCGTCATGGACGGTGTGCCTGGGTTGGGCGGGCAAGTTGGGTTTAGTTAGACTAAGCGCAGGTTTGGCAGCTTGGGACAGTTGGCAGGCGATGGACGCGGCGCTGGCAAAAGCGCTTGACGCACTCGAGCACCTCGAGCGCGCAGATACGGAGGAGTCTCCGGCGCTAATTGCCGTCCTGCGTTTCCTTACCTTCGAGCTGTACCGTGGACTCGATGCAGAGCTCGAGGACCACCGAGCGCGTCAGGCAGAGTTGGCCGCACTGCAGCTCGAGCAGCAGCGACTAGAGCAATCCATCGAGGTTCATTCGCGCCAGATCGGCAGCTACGAGACACAGGCGGTGGCTGCAGATGGTTGGGGCCCGCTGCTTGCTCGCTACAACATTGTCCCGGACACCGCAGAAGCAAACATCGAGACAGTGATTCGTGATGAGGCGACCGCCCGCCGCGATCTTTTCCGCCAAAGTGCAGAGCTGGAGGCTAGCGTTAAGGCATTGAATGCACAGCGCGAAGAAATCAACGCCGTACTCTACGAGTCTCCTCGCATCAACACTTGGTTTAATGAGCTTATGAGTCTCACGCGCAAGATCCAGCGCGAGTATCAGCGCACATATGATGTGTTCGTTGATCGTGTCGAAGATCCGGAGATGCCGCCCTCTCGACCTGCCCGCAATCGGGCGGAGCGAAAACCACGCCGCGAGCCAGACCGGGACAGAGACCGCGAACGGCCTGATCGTGGGCAGCGGTCCAAACGAGACGAGAGGAATGAGGCGCGAGGAAATTTGCGGGGGAGTGAGAACAGACCAGGCTCGCATCCTCGTCAGACAGACGAGCGAGACCCAAGACGCGATAGCAGGCGAGATGGAAGGCGTGATGAACGACGGATTGAGCGGCGAGACGTTCGAGACGAACGTGATGACCGGAAAGACACGCGGGACGACCGACGGGACACACGGGACGCTAGGGACACACGAGACGCTAGGGACATGCGGGACGACCGAAGGGACGACCGACGGGACGACCGACGGGACGAAAGACGTACCGACCGGCGGGACGAGAGACGGGACGAGAGACGGTTAGACCGCCGCGACGAACGGCGGCCACCGGATAGCCGCCGCAGTGACCGGTTAGACCTTCGCGACTCACGCCAATCCGGACCGCGCGATAGGAAGCGCCGCCGGCGCGACTAAGCAAAAGAAAAGAAGCTTAGCTTTTATGTACAAATAATTTACTCGGACTCTGGCTTGTCCGAACTCTGCTCTGAATGCTTGCGATGCTCGTCGAGCGTGAGATACAGCATCTTCGAACTCGACTCGAGCGTCTGAACAAGTCCTGCACCGCCCAGGGCTGTGAGAACGCCCGCCAGCTGTGCACGTAGCTCCTCGATTCCCGGAAGCTTGCGCAGCACTTCGATCTGGTCGCGCAGAATGATTCCCTGTTGTCCAGCGACCTGACCACCGAGCAGAACAAGTCGGTTTTGAGATTTGTCGATGATTTGAACGACCTTGTCCACGGCGGTGGGGTCCAAAGTGGGCACCGACACAATCGCGGTCGGCCCGCTGAACAGGCCCATCATGGGGTGGACGACTCGGCGGTGCAGCTTGGCAGCCTCGCGGGACGCCGGGTCAGCATGGTCAAGACCACGGAGGGCAATCCGCATGAGTGACGAGCGGACGATCGTCAGCTGGCCGCCGGCTTTCGCAATGTCCCGGCGCAGCTGCTTGTCCTCATTCTTCAGCAGTGTGGAATTATGCAGCGCTAGCACCACAGCATTTTGCCGCAGAATCTGCGTGTATGTGTCTACGAGGTAGGTCTTACGACTGCCGAGTGGCTTGACCGTCTCGCGCGTAATAGCCTGCACGGCAGTGGTATAAAGCCGCTTGATCATGCCCATTGCACACGGCTCTTTCAGTTGTCCGACCGATCTGGGTTTTTGTGGGACACGAGACACTCTAACCGTATCGCGGAGAAAATTTCACTCTCCCCGACCCAAAGCTGCTGATCATCTCGGGACAGGATCGGCTTGAGCGGTTCAAACGAATTAAGCGGCTAGATAAGCACCTTGAAGGCTTTGGGCAATGGTGCTGGGCCGGAGGCTTGCACATAGCTACTCCCATACACTGCTGCTTCCGCAGTCGCAGCTCGCCAACCGGTCAAAGGCAAGTGTCATAGCTAAGCTGCTGCCTAAAACCGACGAACAGCTTTACCAGTGGCAGGCTGCTCAGTTAGACAGACCAGTTAAGGTGCTGCATGACGGCCCTCCGTATGCCAATGGTGAGCTGCACATGGGTCATGCCCTGAACAAGATTCTCAAGGACATGATCAACCGCTACTTAGTTCTTGCCGGGTTCCGTGTCGAATATATTCCTGGCTGGGACTGCCATGGCCTGCCAATTGAGCTGGCCTCACTCAAGAAGGCGAAAAAACGGCCCACAACTGCCATTGCCAAGCGCGAACTGGCGCGTAACTTGGCTCTGCAGATGGTCGAGACCCAGCAAAATAGCTTCAAAGGGTTCGCGGTCATGGCCGACTGGGACAAACCGGATGCGAGATATCTCACACTGCGCAAGGACTACGTTGTGCGTCAGCTGAACGTGTTCAAGGCCCTGTTTGAGAAGGGACTCATCTTCCGCCAGCGCAAACCCGTGTTCTGGTCGGTCGAGAGCGGCACCGCACTGGCCGAATCAGAGCTTCAGTACGGAGAGCATACTTCCAAAACAGCGTACCTTGCGTATCCGCTCACGTCTAAGCTCTGTGAAGTTGATAGCGTCGGGCTAGCGGTGTGGACGACTACTCCATGGACATTACCGGCCAATCAAGCAATTGCTGTCAAAGAAGATATACCTTATGAAGTAGTTGAGCTTGGCAGAGGCGAGAAGGTTGTCATTGCAGCAGCATTGCGTGCAGCTTTTGCCGAGCAAACTGGCCACACTATCAAACAGGTGCTCGCTAGTCTGACTGGTGCCGACCTTTTGTCTTTGAAGTATACATGTCCCATTCGAGGAACCGTGCATCCAGTCATTCATGCTGACCATGTAACTGACACCGCGGGAACGGGTCTCGTGCACACTGCCCCGGGCCACGGTAAAGAAGATTTCGTGGCGGGGCAGCGTGCGGGACTGTCTATTGTGTCCCCAGTCGACGCCAGAGGCAAGTATACGGACGATGTGGAGCCCGCGTCGTTATCTGGGCTTGATGCGCGAAAGGAGGGAACACCGGCGGTGCTTGACATGCTTGCCAAAACCGGCTCATTATTGGCCGCGGATTCCATCACTCATAGTGTGCCATTCGACTGGAGATCTAAAGCCCCCGTGATGGTGCGATCAACGCCTCAGTTTTTCATAGATCTCGGCCCCGCCGTCAGCGAGCTCGCGCTCAAGGCCCTTGACAGCGTGAGTTTCAAGCCCGCATCGGGCGAGCAGCGGCTTCGCGCTTTCTTGACATCTCGAACCGACTGGTGCATCAGCCGCCAGCGCGTGTGGGGTGTGCCAATTCCAGTACTGTACAACCGCGAATCCGGCGATGCACTCGTCACGAGCGAGTCGGTCGCGCATATCATTGATCATATTTCGGAGTTTGAAAATGACGGCGGGCTAGAGCGATGGTTTGAAGACCAGGAAAATGTAGAGGAGTGGCTCCCTCCATCACTGCGAAACCAAGGTCTGGGGTCTAATTACGTTAAGGGAACAGACACAATGGACGTGTGGTTCGATAGCGGCTCATCTTGGACCATGCTTGAAAAGACGCCCGCGGACATATACTTAGAGGGTTCCGACCAGCACCGCGGTTGGTTTCAATCAAGTCTTCTGACCCACGTAGCAATGACTGGTGAGGCGGTTGCGCCGTACAAGCGTTTGATTACGCACGGCTTCGTGCTCGACGAGCATCGCCAAAAAATGTCGAAGTCCCTCGGGAATACAGTGGGGCCGCAAGAGCTGATCAAAGAGGTCGGAATTGATGGCCTTCGTCTGCTAATCGCGCAGAGCGACTACACTTCCGATATTTCGCTTGGGAAGACGACCATTTCACAGGTGGCATCAATGGTCAAGAAGTTCAGGCTCACGTATAAGTACCTTCTTGGCAATTTACACAGCTATGAGCCGCAGGAAGGTGCTTCTAAAAGCGTCCTAGGACCACTGGACGTGTATGCGCTGGCCAAGCTCAACACTCTTATTGCAAGCACAAAGGAAGCATACGACAACCAGAACTTTCAGCAGGTAGTCAAACTCGTGCAGACCCATATGAATACCGAGCTGTCGTCGCTTTACTTCGACACCTCTAAAGATGTCCTGTACGCTGACGCTGCGACTAGCCCACGTCGTCTTGCTGTGCAGTTTGTGCTCTGGCATGTTCTTGATACGTACCTGCGCATCATGAGTCCAATCATGCCACTGCTCACACAGGAAGTGTGGGACTCCAGTCCTGCCCAACTGACTCACGAACTCGCATCTCCCGCAATGGCAGGATATCCTGAGTTGGTGGACATTCCTGAAAACTCCCCCAGAGTTGTGGCCGAGGTTGACAAACTGCTTGCAGTCCGCAATTTGGTGAATGATGCAATTGAACAGGCTCGCGAGGCCAAGAAGGTGGGCTCGTCGCTCGCGTGCGACATCTACATCCAAGGCCTGCCTTCAGACACCGACACCGAGCTGCTTGAGACACTCTGCATTACATCTGACGTCCATTTACACTCGCCGCCGTCATCTGAATGGGCTTTCACTGCTTCAGACTCCGGAGTCAATGTTTCCGTAGTTCCCCCGTCTCAGCATAAATGCCCGCGGTGCTGGAAGTTTACTGCTGAGGAAGAGGACGCTCTGTGTGGCCGCTGTGAAAATGCTGTCGCTGCCCACTAAAGTCCTCACAAAAATGTACATAGCATAATTTGAACGCATCTAGAATAATTCACGTCGAGTATACTCTGAAAAAGGTCAAATCTATCCGGTGTGACGCTTCCGCTTTAAACTGCAGTTGCCAGCCGAAGGTTACCCCAACCTCAAGATGGACTTTTGTTAAAAAGTCAAAAGCTGAATATTCAGGACACTTTTGAGGCACGCTCAATCGAATGACGCTTGGCCGCGAGCGCGCTCTGCTCAATGAGGTTAAAAGGCTAACAAAGCGCAAAGAGTTCGCGCAGGTAAAGCAAGCCGTCAAAGTAACACCAAGTGCTAGACCAGCCAATCCCAGACCGGCGCTCAGTGAAATTGATGCTGCCGAGGTGAACCTGCGGATTGCGGATATTCGCTCCTCCGATTTGAGCTATGAGCCACTAGAAGTTCCAGGCCAAGCGCCCGTGCCACGACTCGCCAGCAAGCTTGACCGAGTTTTGTTCAGTCCGGGGGTTCACTTTTTGAAAGACCCGCGGACCAATGTATATAATTTCGACCCGCGGTTGGAGAAGATCATGTCGATTACTGACTTCGATTTCTCGAAAATTGCTCCGTACGTTCCTGCTGGCAGGGACTCGAAGCTGGCGGAGCTCGCCAGAGACAATGACAAAAAGTACACAGGATCCACCAGCAGCTTGACATCCGCGCTCACGCAATTGCATCACGCGCTGTCGCATATGCGGCCGCCGCAGGTCCTCAATCTCCCCAAGTACTTTTCGCCGAAGCTAACGACGTTTAGTGCAACGCAGCGGGCGCCGACCTCGCTTTGGCTCATGCATAACCCGGAGACGGAAACCTACTCCGTGAACGCTGCTGGGGAGCAGCAGGAGATTATACTCACCCTACTCGGCCACGCAATGGAGACAATGCTGGTTACCGAGTCGGGCGAATTTGCCAAGTACTCAAAACAACATCCTGAACAGCCGCCGCCCCAGCCGGAGGGCTCCACCTACAACTACACAAAGAGCGGCAAGTTTCTAATGCGATCACAACTCGACTGCTATGACCCGCGGCTGCCTGGAACCGGCATGTTTGACCTCAAAACACGGGCGTGCTGCGCGATCCGCCACGACATCGACTACGCGCAGATCATGAACGGGTCAGACTACCAGATTTTGAAAGTTTCCGGCGAGTATGAGAGCTTTTCACGGGAGTTTTACGAGATGGTGCGCTCCACGATGTTCAAGTACTCGCTGCAGGCACGCATCGGGCGCATGGACGGCATATTCGTTGCATACCACAACGTGCGCCAGCTGTTCGGGTTCGAGTACCTGCCGCTGTCCGAGATCGACAAAATATACCACACGGCGCATCTTGTCATGCAGCACGACTCGAAGCGGGCGCCCGACCTCAACGACGAGGACTCGGTCGACCTTGATCGGCGGCTCGAGAGCGCAGCATCGCTGATCGCGGACGCCGAGTTCAAGATTAGCATCAGTCTGCTGAGCGAACTATTCGACGCGCTGCACTCGCAAATCGAGGGCAGCGCCGGCTCCGACCTAAACATCTTGCTGCACTGCGACCTGCCTGGTAGCCTGGTTGTGTTTGCCCGCACCGGCGATGCAAAATCCGGTGCTGGAGACAATCTGCTCAGCGTTGACACTTCCATAGTCGGGTTCCACGAGGGACTCTACGGTTTCCGAGTAAACCTTCGATCGTCGGTGAACGGCCGCAACGTGCCTGTGTCAAAGTACCCGTCGCTGTCTGCACCTGAGGATTTGTGGCGAGTGAGCGCGACAATGACCTTGATTCCTGAGGACGAGCTGGCCGCAGCGTTCAAAGACACTCGAAGCCAGTATGTTTCGCAGGTTCTGACGTCGGAGCCCCGCACTGATGGTGAGCTTGGTGCCGAAGAGCTGAGCAGCCTGCTCACGAAGCTTCCTGAGGCCTCGGACTTCCAGGCACTGCTGCGCAAGCTCGACCAGCAGGGAGCCGAGTACCGTGTGTGGGATGCCGAGCGCCCCAAAATCGAGCTTCTTAATGAGCTGTCCTGATACTTCTTGATACAAAGTGAGGCCCGCTACACATTTATCTGTATTTATTCTAGAGCATCATGTTTCACCTTTTCGAGCAGCTCCACCGCGGGCTCGCTCTTCACCGCCTTCCGAAGCTCGGTAAAGCTAGGCGGAAACTCGAACTCTTTCAGTAGTTTGGGCAGGAGCTTGCCCCTAAACTTCAAGACACCATTTTTCCCGGGAACTTCGTGGTTGGCATGGTATACAACGGCCGCCAAATGGAGAATGAGGGCCGCATCCTTCGGCCGTTGCAGCTTCTGGAGCCGCGCCTGGGTCAAGGTAAGAGTATCGGACGTGACTTCTGCGAGGAGCTCGTCACTCCCTTTGAACTGGATGCGCGCCTCGTTCACGTTGCCCGGCACTGAGTATTGGTTATCACTCACGTACTGCTGCCACTCGTCCCACACGAGCGATTTCAATTCTGGGTTCTTGATAGACTCCAGCCCGTTCAGGTACATTAAAATTTTGGCATCGAGACGCGAGACCGCCGATTCCACGCGTTGCCGTAGCGTAGTAAGGGCAGTAGCAGCAAAGCTGCTGCGAATTTGCGGCGCAATCCGAGCACCCAGGGGCAGGTCGTCCGGGAACTCAGTTAGAAACCGCGTGGAAATGTCAGCTGCGCTTGGCAGCTTGATTTTGTTCAGCAGCGCGTCGGCGGTGACTGCACCTGAGGGCTCGAAGTCCAAAGCCTGCGCAGCCTCCCGCGCATCGGGCTCGAGGGCGGCGCTGATTTTCGCCGTGAGGTCGCGCTCGAGAGACGGCCGCACGAGATGGTTTGAGTACGCCTCGCGCTTCCAGTATTTGGCGAGTTTCGTTTTCTCATCGTTTATCAGCGCATCCGAGAGGACTCTGCCCAGGGGAATGTCACGCAGGTCATAGTAGCCGTTCTTTTGGAGAGCAGCCTCCACGTTGGACCGCTGCTCGCTGTAGAAGGCGCTGCTCACAACATAGTTTTTGAGGAGCACGGCGCACTGTTGCTTGGCGAACTTAGCGGCGTCTTTGATGTCGAGCGCAGCAAGATCCGAGTTTGAGATGTAGCCTGCTTTGCTCATGGCGGCAATTGCCGCATCCGACTGCGCGGCCACGTAGCTTGGCGGCGTGTAGGTCTCGCCGCTCAAGCCAAGCGTCGACATCACCAGCTCGCGCAGCACTGCATCAGGCTCGATCTCGCTGAATTTGACCGGCTTGGAGGCCCCGTTGAGCGCCTCGTTCACACGGTCAACATGCCGCTGCAGCGTGGAAGCAGAAACCAAATACTCGCCTTGGCCGGCGAGCACAAGCTGGCCGCCGCTGTGCCGGACAATGTACTCGAGCGACTTGATGGTGAGCTTTTCTTGGGAGCAGAGGTCGTGCACGCGCAGAATGGAGTCCCCGCCTGCGGCAAACTGGTCTACAAGCTGGCTCACGCGCGGCTTCGGGAGAATCAGAAGATTGTCGATATACGCGCCGTGGAAGCCGCTGGCGGCCTGCGGAAGCAGTCGCTGGATGACGGTCCCGGGCACACCGAGCTGTGCTGCAAGCGACTCGCCGGTCAGGTTTCTCGTCTCTGTTTCCAGAGCAGTGCTCAGGCTTTTTATGATCTCGCTCTGGGTCACTAACGCCGCGCCGTCGGTAGTTTGAAAGACTGACTGGCCCAACGACTGCTCTACATCCGGCAGGGCCTGTTTGACGATCGCGCGGACATCCCCCTCCGAGAGCTGCGGCCCTTTGGGCTGCCTCAACCGTCCAAACATGCTCAAATTAGTCAATAACACAAACACCCCAACTTCCCCACGTTTCAAGAACAAGGCTTACCATTGCTAGACTGAGCAGCCGCCTCGTCGCCATAACATTCGCGTATGAGAAAATTAATGGCATTCAAATAAATCTACAAAATATGTACTAATAATCGAGCACAAACAAACGCTGCTGAGCCTCTTCCACAACATAGTCCAGACCCTCTTGAACACCCTCGCCAGTATATGCAGAGCATCCAATTACCTTGAATCTATGGTGTTCTTTGAGATCTGAGCTATCAAGGTCGAGTGCTTCGCTTGTTGTCCTAATAACCGCTGGTCGCTGGTCAGCAGGTACTGCATCGAGCTTGTTTATCCAGATCAGCAGCCCAGCGCCAACAAGCCGGTCTTCTTCGCTGCGGAGCGCCTCGTGCAGCTCTTCGCGACATGACTCAAGCCGTTCAGATGCCGTCGCATCCACCACCCACACCAGAAAGTCTGTTTTCTCGAAATAGTTGTGCCAGAACGGCCGCAGACTGCGCTGCCCACCAACGTCCCACACATTCAGCGTGAGCCCGTTGTGCTCAATTGTCTCAATCTGGAACCCCAGCGTCGGATGAACCTCCGTCACTGGCCGGTCCAGGGCCTTTGACACGATAGTCGACTTTCCGGCGTTGTCGAGACCAAGCACAAGGACGCGGATCTGTTTTTCCTTGCGCTGGATCTTGCGCAGCACCGTCAGCAGCACCATCCCGTCTGGCGACGGACGGCGAAATTACGCGCTAGTAGTATTTACACCGAGGAGCCACAATGAAACCGCCCAACAGGTTAGCAGTATCATGCCATCAGTATATCGTGTCTAGTATCCAACTCTCAGAAATTACAATGCTTATCTTGCCTCGAGACATTACACCTCAAAAGCTGATTGTATCATTCAACTATTGATACTTCAGGTGATATACAATACAGGCTCAAAGGATTCACGCCCGAGTGTGGGGCCCTGGCTTTTGGACTCCGGCCACTCAAACATTAAGCACGTGCCTATCTCAGCGAACCGTGCAGCATGATCATGAGTAATAAAGTTAATTAAGGTTCCGTAAAGGTAACCGCCGTCACCTTATCTAAAACACCGCGCTTTCTCCACAATTGGCACCACTCAACGAGTAGTAAGTAGTGGCAAGCCATGAGCGCCTCCAGCTCAGTTGCCGGCCCACCAGCATCTTCTCAGCCCACAGAGGGGTCCTCACCATGGAGTTATTTCTCAGGTTACATCCCTCTCTTCGTTTGCATTTTGTGTTATGAATCTGAACAGCACAGATACTCCTCGACATTCTTGAGAGCCTCAATGGCGATGTTTCCCACTCTTCTCATAGGTCTCCAGGCGTTTTTCAGTTATCACTGGTACCTCTCCGCTAAGTCCGGCGAAGGCATGCTGTATACCGGCGTTGTAGCGGTCATTTCACTCGTTTTACCGTCACTTTTAGCTGCGGCTGTTTATGATCATCTGTCCAAGCGTGAGGGCAGAGGTGCAATTGAAGGAATGGCGCGCTTATGGCATTACATTGTAAAGCGGGTGCGGCTCAAGCTAGAGTCGGACGCGACATGACAGATATCGAAGATTCTTGCGAGGACTCGATTAGCGTATATCACAAGCGCAGCTGGTTACTTGTCCGCGCTCTTAACTCAGGATGCACATACGGGTAAGGGTTAAGTGTGCTCACGAAGTTTATATAACGCCACCCACCCGTGCCCTTTCACGCGTCGTCCAGTTCCTCCCTTCCCAGCACAACAGCGCTCTAGTTGCTGATGACTATCCACGTCGCTGGGGAGACTGCGAAAGGCGCTCCGGTGCTTGTGCGTTCCATTGCTTCAAAGAAAGGCGGCTCTATAGTGCCTAACTATGACCCATGCTTTATTGGAGCATTCTTGCTGCTTCTGTGCTTTGTATCTACTCGCCGTAGAGACCAGACACACCTGCCTGAGTCTACGAAATCCTTGATGGTTCTCTTTGGGGGTTTTCTCGTTATGACTCAAGCTCTGCTAAGCATTCCCTTGGTATACTCTCCCCCGTACGATGAAAGCGACGACTTCCTCTACCCTCTCTTCGCAGCTCTCAATATCTCCGTGGCCCCAACAATTGGTCTCTTCGGGTACGAGTGCATGTTGAAACCTCAAGTCGGCCCACCGCGCATGAAGCTTCTCTACGACCTCCTCGCACGCATATCTGACTGCGTCCTGGACTTATTTTCCTCCCTCATCGCCCTTGTCCACTCTCTCATGACTCTCATCGGCTCTACAATCTGGAGTAAACTATACTCTAAAGTGAGTTCGTACTTTCCAACGGACGACAACCCTTCGAATAATGTCGAAGGCGACGACCATGCTGAGAATAATGACGTCGAAGGGCCTGGCGAGAATCCATATGCTGTTCCCCCTCCGGAAAATGGCTATACGGATATCCCCCTGCTTCCGTAAGACTCGGCGGGCTCGGGGTGCTGGAAGCCGATAGACTGAGATTAGGCGGGGACTACTCTTAGGCGTCTGAGCAAGTTCGGCTGGTCCGCTTGCCGCTTGAAGATTTCGGTGACGCTCTCGCTGCGCGCGAGCATCATTACTTGTCGCTCCGTCATTACCTGCATAGCATCGCATTCTCTAATCCTTACTCGCAAATTGTACTCAAGCTTCGTGATGGTCAGGCTGATTGTTCAGTATTGGACTCTGTCCTCTTTGATGGCCGTCTTCCACGTCTGTGACTGAGCTACCCACCTACAAGCAAGCCCAGTTTGAGCGATAATTGAGTTGTGTATCAACACAGGACCAAGGAGCAATGCAAGCACAAGCCACGGATGCCGCAGAGCATGATGCAAGGCATCACACAAGCTGGTCACTAAGGTGTATGCAGCTCCGCATGTGCACTTTCAAGCACAATTCGACAGCAGGTTTTATCATACGCTATCTATCCAAGTATCAAGCCTATAGCTCATCTCGCGTTTTATCGAGTGGAGTACGTGCCTTCTTAGACCACACAAATGGCATGGTATGACAAGCAAAGCTGAACAGAGGAAACGGAGCACGTCCGCGACATGCGCCTGACTTTCAAATAATGAATCGAACTCCAATGAGTAACTTGAACACTAAGAGTGAGACTCTCCACCACATGCGTTCTTACACGCAGGCAACTAGGGTGCCCGCTACGTGTTTGCGCGACAGCCCGCGGCGAAAAGTCATAGGGCAACGATGAACAATGCTCTTGTAATGTATAATTAAACCATGTGATGATTTGTTGAGCGGCTTGACTGTAGCTGCAGGAGAAAATCAATACCGATGTGTACTCCGAGGAGCCACAATGAAACCGCCCAACAGATTAGCCAGATCAGGTGACAATTTTCCGGTTGAGCGGCGCGACTGAGGCTACAATAGAAAGTCATTACAGCTCGAGCGCCTACATTGTTCTCATTTGACACTGACCGAGATTTTTGAGTTCTGGCTTACTTTCTGACTAGCAGTGCGCTCAGCGCGGGGGGTTATCGGTGAAAAAATTAACCCCAATAAATAGCCTTTTCTTCACCCTCGCCCTTCGCAGATAACATCGATTTCATCATCGCGTACATTAATCCGGCTCCCTGTCAGCTGCATTTTAACGGCTTCTACTGTGTTGGTTGACCGACACATATGACTCGCGAAAATAATAGCGCAGAACCCCCGGGGCGCGAGCGCCGTGTTCTAAATAGACTTAGCATTGCGTGCGCTGGGTCAGCTCTAATATGCGACGGATATCATAACAGTCTCATGTCTGCGGTCAATCTCATCTTCAAAGAAGAGTACCCGAAGGCCTATGATGGCACGTACTCGACTAGAGTTTCGAATGCCATGACTGTAGGACAGATTATTGGCATGCTCGTTATGGGCCTATTGTGTGATCTGGTTAACCGGAAACGCGCGATGGTGTTTACAACTCTATGTATGGTTGTTGGCAGCATTCTCGCAACTGCCGCCCATGGAGCCTCCACTCACGGCATGTTCTGGATGATTATTGTTATGCGAGGGGTCATTGGTTTCGGTGTAGGAGGAGAATTTCCCGTTTCCAGCACCATCACTTTAGAAGCAGCCAACGAAAATGAAAAAGCACTGGCGAGGTCCAAGCAGCGACGCGGCTGGCTGTTTATCCTTGTCGTTAATTTGCCGTTGCAGATGGGTGGGCCCCTTTGCATGAGTATTTTACTGATTGTGTGGAATGCTGCCGGTGGTGAGCGTCACTTGTCCACGATTTGGCGCGTTATGTTTGGCATTGGCTGTGTCTGGCCCATGCTGGTGTTTCTACTGCGAGTAAAGCTCATCACCTCCCAGCTGTTCAGAGAAGGAAAGGTTATCAACTTCAATATCCCATGGATTCTAGCGGCAAAGTTCTACTGGAAGCGGTTGCTAGGCACCTGCGGGTCATTCTTTCTCTATGACTTCATCGTGTTTCCCAACGGCATTTTCTCCAGCTTGATTATCAAAAGCGTGGTGCCCCACGGAAACACCGAGCGTACCGCTGAATGGCAGCTTCTTCTTGGTGCACTCACCCTTCCAGGTATATTTATCGGGGCGTTTCTTTGCAATCGATTGGGTCGCAAAAGGACAATGCTGCTGGGTTTTTTCGGATTTGTTGTCTTCGGCGTAGCCATTGGTTGCTCCTTCAATAAGATGAAAAAGATCGTTCCTCTTTTTGTAGTGTTCTACGGCCTTTTTCAAGCCGTAGGACACATGGGGCCTGGGACGATGATGGGCCTCATCACTACTGAATCATATGCTACCGGCGTGAGGGGTAGCTTCTATGGGCTATCTTCCGCATTTGGAAGAGCTGGTGGCGCAATTGGCACCCAAGTGTTTAATCCCATCCAGAAGCACCTCGGTCAAGAGTGGACATTCATCATCTCGGCCATCATAGGCGGATTTGCCATGGTCTGGGTGTGGCTGTTTATGCCAGACCTCGATGGCGGGGACCTTGCTAAGGAAGATGAGCGGTTCGAGCACTATCTGCGTCGGAACGGCTACGATGGTGAGATTGGCTTTGTCGAGCGCATCTCGTTTACTTCCAGCGACGATGAGAGCGTAGAATCCATCGAAAAGCTTAAGTCGGAACACAATAGTACCAGCGTCAAAGCTATCAAAGAGCCCGAAGATGCCCATGATACGCGAACTTGGAAGCAGCGCCTGTTCTCTATGAATCCCTTGAATGTTTAGGACTTAAGCCAAGCCTTGAATGCCCAAATGTATTTATAATTTTACTCTTAAGATGGTCTCGATGGTGTCAGACTTCGCAAGTGTGCCTGTGCGCGTATGCGTGCCTTTACTCTGTTTGCGCTATACCCAGGAAGGCACAGCCCGACCCCGGGACTGTTCTTTTTCCATCCAATCTATCCCCTAGAGCCCTGGCGCGCCTTGAAATATAACCCCAACCCCGATCCGAGATTTCCAGTGCTTCATAGTGCACGGGTTAGGGGTGGGTAATCCCCTTAATTGAAATCTCACATAATTTCGCGACTGCCAACAAAACCACCGGAAACCACCACACACATACAGAGTCAATGGAAGCGTTGCCGACAGCCGACGCGCTTTTTACAGACCGTGTCCGGCGGTTCGTCGAGTTTCTCGACCCCAGCGATCCGGACAATGCAGTGTCTGACAGGTACCACAGCGAAATGCGGCGGATGTTAATGACGAACCAGAAGCGGCTCATCGTGTCCCTAGATGACTTGCGCGAATATGACAGAGAGCTCTGGAGCGGAGTTCTCCTACAGCCAGCCGACTTTCTCCCGCCGTTCTCGCAAGCTCTGAAAGACACAGCACTCGCCATGCGCGATCCATCAACAACAGATCTTGACGAAGATACGCTTTTCCAGTTGGGCTTCGGGGGAACGTTTGGCTCACACTTGTTGAGTCCGCGAACTATCGACTCAGGCCACTTGGGTCAACTAGTGTGTGTTGAAGGCATCGTCACGCGATGCACCATTGTGCGCCCCAAGCTGAGCCGGTCGATCCATTACGGGGCTGTTACAAATGAATTTTTCGCGCGCGACTACCGTGACCAAACGACTTCGTTCGACCCAATGCCTACAAGCACGGCCTATCCGACTGATGATGGTAAGGGTAATCCGCTGATTGTCGAGTACGGACTCTCGAAGTACCGAGACCACCAGACCATCTCGATTCAGGAGATGCCAGAGCGCGCGCCCGCAGGCCAGCTGCCACGTGGGATGGATGTAATCATGGATGACGATCTCGTTGATGCTGTCAAACCTGGCGACCGTGTTCAAATTGTCGGTGTCTACCGTAGCGTTGGTGGAGCTGGTGCTGCAAATGACAGGGGATCTACTTTCAAATCACTGCTACTAGGCAACAATGCGGTGCTCCTGAGTAGCAAAGGAACTGTGTCGGTTGCCTCGCTCAATGCGCTTACAGACCAGGATGTCCGGTCCATCAACCAGCTATCTCGGCGCGACGATATCTTTGAGCTGCTAGCAAGTTCGTTGGCGCCCTCTATCTTTGGATTTGAGTACGTGAAGAAGGCGGTACTCTTGCTACTCCTTGGCGGCACCGAGAAGAACTTGCAGAATGGAACGCATATTCGTGGTGACATTAACGTGCTGCTCGTTGGCGATCCATCGACGGCGAAATCGCAAGTTCTGAGATTCGTGCTCAATATGGCTAATTTGGCGGTGGCCACCACTGGCCGAGGGTCTACTGGTGTTGGTTTAACCGCCGCGGTGACCACGGACAAAGACACTGGTGAACGAAGACTGGAGGCCGGTGCTATGGTTACTGCTGACCGTGGAATAGTGTGCGTTGATGAGTTCGACAAGATGAACGATGCGGATCGAGTTGCGATTCATGAAGTGATGGAGCAGCAGACTGTTACGATTTCGAAAGCCGGGATCCATACCACTTTGAATGCGCGCTGTTCAGTTCTAGCGGCGGCCAACCCAGCATATGGCCAATACGATCCGCACAAAGAGCCGCACCGCAACATTGCCCTTCCCGATTCGCTGCTATCACGTTTCGATTTGTTATTTGTTGTGACTGACGATGTGGAAGACACGCGCGACCGTCAGATCTCCGAGCATGTATTGAATATGCACCAGTTTGTACCACAGGGTGTGTCCGAAGGCGCCCCCCAACGCGAGCAGCAGTTTTCAATGCTTAGTGTCCAGACGCAAAGCAGCGACGATCTTGCGCAACCGGCGCAGGTGTTTACCGATCCCTCGGAGAAGCTACTTACGGTTCCGTTTGTGAAGCGGTACATCAATTATGCGAAGGAGCGTGTCCATCCCGTGCTGAGCGATGGAGCGGTGGACCACATTGCCAATGTCTATAGTGATCTGCGAAATGATCCGCTTGCCCACGGCCAGCGGCGCACGGCACCTATTACTGCTCGTACACTTGAGACTCTAATTCGTCTTTCGACGGCACACGCCAAAGCGCGCTTGAGCAACACGATTGAGGTCAAGGATGCCACGGCGGCAGAGTCGATTCTGCGGTATGCTATGTTCCGCGAGGTATTGCGTCCCGGTGCCACCAGCAAGCGACGACGCATGGAAGGCGATGAGGACGAGGTTGATTTGGCGGAGTCTGATTCGGACTCTGACTCTGATCTGGATGATCTAGCCGAGGGTAACCGCAACGGGCTTGATCTTCCGGAGGACGACGAGGACGAAGATGCGTTGGACGGTGCGGTGCCGCCCACTGGCCCTAATGAGACCGATTCTGAAGAGGATGAAGCTCCCCTGAACCTGACGGCGAGGCAGCAGCGGCTGCGACAGCGACGGGTCTTGCGGACCCCGCCCAACGACACAGACGACAGCAGCAGTGCTATTTCGCGGTCGCGTTTGGAGCGGTTTGAGCAGCTTACGGGCGCGCTGCTTGCCGAGGGCGGTCTATTCGAGGACGAGGCGGTTGTTTCGTCGGAGCTTTTCAGCCGCGTGAACGCGCGCATGCCGGACGAGGACAGGTTCTCTGACGCGGAGCTGCAGGCAGCCCTGGGCAGTATGCACGAGAACAACAAGCTGTTCTGGGACCAGAACGACGGCAAGGTGTATGCTATTTAATTCTATGTAATGATTCTCTATTTTGCTACGGGTGACGAGTGTGGCCAGGTCATGCAAGGGCAAATTCACACTACTACAAATTCCGGAACGGGATCTGCTCGAAATCGCACATTGCTTGTTTTGGAGAAGAGCATGTGCAAGCTTGTGCCCCAAGCTCACAAGATTGCCCATGCGCGGTGAAAAGCACTGGCGCGGGCGCTGGCGGCGCCAGGCTGGGCCTGCATCAGGTGACCCTTAAGTAAACGCACCACGGCCCAGCTATACACGTATTCTCTAGACGCCCCCAGCGATTAGAGGCCTTGATCATAACCATGATTGTTGAGGCGCCCTACGTTGCGCAGGCCAAGCTGCGGAACGCGATTCCGCTGGCGATGCGGCCGTACGGGGTTTGGTTCATTCCCTTGTACGCGGCGCTGTACCGCAAGTTTGCCAACGACTACGAGACGTTTTTCGTGTCGCAGGAGTGGACGTACGTGTACTTTGGCGGGCTGGCGAGCCTGCAGCTTCTGCTGTGGCTGGCGCCGTTCTGGAACATCAACGTGCGCGAGCTGTTTGAAACGCAGGCGGCGTCCAGCGCCACCACGGCGCAGCTTGTGAAGATTGTGCCGACGCAGGGCAACGGCAAGGCCGAGTTTGTGAAGATCGAGCGGGCCGTTGACGGGTCGACCGGGTTTATTTTCCAGCAGCGGCGGTTTTTGTGGGACGCGGAGTTGCAGACGTTCCGGCCGCCGCGGTTCTGGATCGACGCCGCCGAGCAGCCGCAGATCGGCGCGCTGCTTGCGTCGCAGGGCGTGGACGCCGGGAAGCAGGAGCAGATGCAGCGCGAGTACGGGCCGAACATTTTCGACATTCCCGTGCCGACGTTCATGGAGCTGTGGAAGGAGCACGCGGTGGCGCCGTTCTTTGTGTTCCAGATCTTCAGCTGCTGCCTGTGGTTCCTTGATGAGATGTGGAAGAGCTCGTTGTTCATGCTGTTCATGCTGGTGTCGTTCGAGAGCACGGTGGTGTGGCAGCGCCAGCGGACGATGGCGGAGTTCCGCGGCATGGGCCTGAAGCCGTACCCGGTGCATGTGTTCCGCAGCGGCAAGTGGATCGAGGTTGAGACGCCCGAGCTGCTGCCCGGCGATTTGGTGAGCGTGACGCGCACGCAGGAGGACTCCGGGCTGGCGTGCGACATGGTGCTGCTCAGCGGCACGTGTGTGGTGAACGAGGCGATGCTCACGGGCGAGTCGACGCCGCTGCTCAAGGAGAACATTGGCGACCGCGACGCGGCGGACCCGCTCGACATTGACGGCGTGGACCGGATCGCGCTGCTGGCCGGCGGCACGAAGACGATCCAGGTCAGCGCGGGCGAGTCGAAGGCGACCGGCAAGACGCCCGACGGCGGCGCGCTGGCGCTGGTTGCGCGCACGGGCTTCGAGACGACGCAGGGCCAGCTGGTGCGCACGATGATTTTTAGCGCCGAGCGCGTTGGCTCGGGGTCGAAGGAGGCGTACTTCTTCATTCTGTTTCTGCTGATGTTTGCGATTGCTGCGTCGCGCTACGTGTGGGTGCGGGGCTCGGAGCTGGGGCGCCAGCAGAACAAGCTGCTGCTGCACTGCGTGATGATCATCACGTCGGTGGTGCCGCCGGAGCTGCCGATGGAGCTCACGCTGGCGGTGAACACGAGCCTCAGCGCGCTGTCGAAGTTCTACATCTACTGCACCGAGCCGTTCCGCATCCCGTTTGCCGGCCGCATCGACGTGTGCTGCTTCGACAAGACCGGCACGCTGACCGAGGAGGACCTGCTGGTCGAGGGCGTCGATGTGTGCGACGGGCGCCCGCTGCACTCGCTGGCGGAGCTTGCCGAGCAGGGCGGCGACCCGGCGTATGCGATTGCGTCGGCCCACGCGCTGGTGCAGCTCGACGACGGCGAGATTGTCGGCGACCCGATGGAGCAGACGACGCTCAAGTCGCTGGGCTGGAAGGTCGGCGCCAAGGACGAGGTGGCGTCGAGCAGCGGCAAGGCGAAGCTGCAGATTCTCAAGCGGTTCGCGTTCAGCTCGGCGCTCAAGCGCTCGGCCAGCATCGCCCGCGTCCACAACCACGGCCTGATTGTCGCCGTGAAGGGCGCGCCCGAGGTGATTGCCACGATGCTCAGCAGCGTGCCGGCGAGCTACACCGAGACGTTCACGCGGTACACGCGCAACGGCTCGCGCGTGCTGGCGTTCGCCTACAAAACGGTGGCTAGCGGCACGAAGGTCAACGACTACAGCCGCGAGCAGGCCGAGTCGCAGCTCAAGTTTGCCGGCTTCATTGTGTACCAGAGCCCGCTCAAGCCCGACGCGGTCGAGTCGGTGCAGATGCTGAACCAGTCGTCGCACCGCACGATGATGATCACCGGCGACAACCCGCTGACCGCAATCAAAGTGGCCCGCGACGTCGGCATTGTCGAGCGCGAGGTGCTGATTCTCGACGTCGACAGCAGCGACACGCTGGTGTGGACGTCCGAGTCGAAGACCGTGCCGTACGTCGACGCCGGTGTCGAGCTCTACGAGGACCACGACCTGTGCATGACGGGCGCCGCGCTGGCCCGCGTCGAGCACTCGGCGCCGCTGGTGCAGCTGATCCGCCACACGTGGGTGTACGCCCGCGTGTCGCCGGCCCAGAAGGAGTTCATTCTCAGGACGCTGAAGGACGAGGGATACCTCACGCTGATGTGCGGCGACGGCACGAACGACGTTGGCGCGCTGAAGCAGGCGCACATCGGCATTGCGCTGCTCAACGGCACGCAGGAGGGCATGAAGAAGATGGCGGACCAGCAGCGCACCGACGCGCTGCAGAAGGTCTACGAAAAGCAGAAGGACCTGATGATGCGCTGGAGCGGCAAGGTGCCGCCGGTGCCGGCGCCAATCGCGCACCTGTATCCGCCCGGCCCGGTGAACCCGCACTACATCAAGACGATCGAGGCGCGCGGCGGCACGATCGACGACAAGACGCGGGCCGAGATCGAGAAAATGAACCGCGTGCCGCAGGTGCAGAGCCAGGTCCAGGCCGCCGGCATTGCCGACAAGATGACAGCAATGATGGACGAGGACGACGAGGACGCGCCGCAGCTCAAGCTCGGCGACGCGTCGTGCGCGGCGCCGCTGACCTCGAAGCTGCGCAACGTCGACGCCGTCGTCAAGATCATCCGCCAGGGCCGCTGCACCCTCGTCACCACGATCCAGATGTACAAGATTCTTGCCTTGAACTGCCTGATCTCCGCCTACACAATGTCGGTGCTGTACCTCGCCGGCATCAAGATCAGCGACTCGCAGAGCGTGGCAACCGGCATTCTGCTCAGCGCGTGCTCGATGTCGGTGTCGCGCGGCAAGGTGGTCGAGCAGCTCTCGAAGGAGCGCCCGCAGCCGGGCATCTTCAACCTGTACATCATGGGCTCGATTCTCGGCCAGTTTGCCGTCCACGTCATCACCCTGATCCTCGTGCGCTCGTGGGTGTATGCGCTCGAGCCGCCGACGGCAATCGACCTCGACGGCAAGTTCGCACCGTCGCTGCTGAACACGGCGATGTACCTGCTGCAGGCCGTCCAGGAGATCTCGACCTACGCCGTGAACTACCAGGGGCGCCCGTTCCGCGAGTCGCTGAAGGAGAACAAGGGAATGTATTACGGCGTCATCGGCTCGTTCGCGCTGGCGTTCGCGCTGGCAACCGAGTTCTTCCCCGAGCTCAACGAGCAGCTCCAGCTGGTGAAGATGACCGACGGGTTCAAAGTGCGCATCACGGCGGTCATGCTCACCGACCTGGTCGCGTGCTACGGCATTGAGCACGGCCTCAAGCACTTCTTCTCGGACTACCGGCCGCGCGACATTGCGCTGCGCCTGGAGGAGCGCGGAACGAAGAAGGTGAACTAGTACAATTTAATCGGTGGTTTACATAGTATTAATTTTTCGTTTGCCCGGGGTTGCAAAACCCGTTTGGATCTCACCGCCTAAGTCACCACTTTCTCCCCCCTTCACACCCCACACCAGCCATAAAAAAAATTATTTCCACCAGTGGCAGTACTAATCAATGGGGAAGGCGAAGTGGCACAAGCCGGCGCGAATAACGACAATCGATACCACCTGGCGCGGGGTGTTTGTGACATGTCCGCGCGGGCGCGAGACGCAGTGCGGGCGTGAAGCCGTCGACTGGTTTGAAACGGTGGCCGACCGGCTATGGCCCGACCACGAGGATGCGCCGGATCAGGACAACAGCGGCGAGCTGAGCCTCGAGGAGCAGATCCAGCAGGAGGTGGCCGGCCTGAAAACCAAAAAACGCAAGCGGTTTGTCACGTACGACAAGCTCGGCTGCGAGTGCGTGGTGTTTATTCAGACGCGCGCGCCGGTCGACTGCGTCCAGCTCGTGATTGGCGTGTGCGAGGAGGCGCTCAACGGCGCCAAAATAGCCAAGTACGTCCAGCGGCTAGCGCCCGTCCAGCAGCTTGTGCACTGCGACGCCGAGCTCGGCGACGTGGAGGGCCTGCAGCCGGTTGTGCAGGCCGGGCTCCGCGCCGGCACGAGCTATGCGATCCGGCCAACGCTGCGGCTGAGCGCGGCCACGCGCGAGACGGCGATCCCGGCGATTGCCAAGCTGGTTGGCGAGGGCCACCGCGTGGACCTCAAGCAGTTCGACCAGCTTATTGTTGTCGAGGGGTTCAAGGGTGTGCTTGGCGCGGCCGTGTTCGACCTCAATGCGGAAGCAGTCCAGCGGTACTGCCGGTTCAACCTGCAGCAAATCTGCGCCGCGGCTGCGCCCAAGCCGGAGCCGAAGCGCGAAGCTAAGCCGGACACGGCCGCGTGAGCATTAATTCTAATAGCATTGATTCTAATAGCATTGATTTTAATAGCATTACCGCCCCTGCAAGCGCCTGCATCCTAGCTATCGCTGATACGTATACACCGCAGGCTCCTCCCACGACAGCCAGTCGGACGCGTGCGTCGGCAGCAGGCCCATTTGGCCGACTTTCCACACGCCGGCGCCCAGCGCCGCACACAAACACAGCACATACACTGCCTTCGCGGTGAGGATGTCGGTGCGGATGCTCTTGCCGCCCTCGTAGAGCCGGAACGTGTCCTGCACGGCAAAAAGCTGGCTCAGCGGCGTGAGAAAGAACATGTACGCGGTCATTGTGATGGTGACGAGCTGGAGCCCGTTGCCGCTGAAGTATGTCATCACCATGTTCATCGCCAGCGTCTTCCCCGGCGCAATCGCCGCGTCCCACGCACGGCGCACCTTGAGGTGCTCCTCGTGCGCACGCATCTTCTTGACTTCCTTGGACGCGCCCTTGTCGGCGGCGGCGGTTTTGAAGAACTGCGGCTTGGCGCAGCGCCCAGCCAGCGACGACGGAATGTTGCCCGTGCCCGTGGCCTTGGCGGGGTCGGCAAGGTCGTAGAACCACTGCGGCCGCGACATCTGGATTCTAGATTTCTCACTGCCGAGCGGCGCTAACTGATAACGTGCCGGCGCAGCAGCATGTGCCTGGTGGGGTGGGAAATGATACTGTGGCGGTATCGTGTCGCGGCGGGCCCGCCAGCTTGAGCCGTGGGGGCAGCCGCTCAGCGCGCGAGCACGCAGATGGCGCTGAAAACGATCCGCCGCGGCGTGCTGGCGCGCCCAGGTAGGGTCGACAAGGGCGGCCACAAAAACGTCATTGCCGTCGTCTACGTGTCCCCGCGGACGCCGTTTGTGGCAGCACTGAAGCGGATCGACAAAAAGCTTGCGGCCCGCCCGCGCCCAGCGCAGACGCAGCGCATCCGCGTCGTCGGCATGGGCCGCGCAATCCAGAACGTGTTGCAGATTGCAGCTGGCCTGCTCGACCGCAACACGCCCGAAGCAGAGGCGCGGTACGCGGTGGAGGTACGGACAATTAGTGTTACAGCGGTTGACGAGGAGATAAACGAGCAGGCCGGGTCGGCGGTGATGAAGCAGCGCGTGGTACCGGGAGCCGAGCTGCTTGTGTCGCGGGTTGCTAATTAGCTGCTAATCAGCGTCTGGCTTGGCGGCGCTCAGGCGCGCCTGGGCCTTTTCTTTTATAAGGCCCAGCTCGCGCAAGACTTTCGGCTCGAGATCGCCGTGCGCGTCCACCAGCTCGATCACGCCCGCCCAGTTCTGCGCGTAGTACAGCTTCTCGGCCTGGTACTTCACCTGCTTGCTGTTGAACCGCGCGTCCGGCGTGTCGGCGAGCCCGCTCTTGATCTGGGGCGGGCCCGTGCGCCGGTACGCCGCGAGCTGCTCGGCGAACTCCTGCTCGGACTGCGGCTTGCGCTTCGGCAGCTCGGGCTCGGCCGCCGCCATTGTTGTGAACTCGACGCTGAGCGTTTCGAGGTAGACCTCCTCGCAGTCCTCGTCGGGCACGCCGTTCTCGTGGATCAGCACCGCAAAGTCCACCACGTCGCCGAGCGCAATCATCGGCGCGTGCCATGTGCCTGCGCCGTACGTGACGGCCTGGTCGCCGCGCACAACGAATGCCTCCGCCTCGTCAATCAACGGCAGCCGTTGACGGTCAGTGTCGTTGGTTGGCGCAACAATCACCATGTACGCAATCTCGTCGCGGTGGCGGCCCATCGGCACAAACGTCTGGGTTGAGAACGGGTGCCGCTCAAGCACTTTGCTAGTATATGTGAGCCCGCCGTCCTCGGCGGTGTGGTCGGCAATGAGGTGCGCCGGTGGAGAGCAACGGAACATGTTCCAATTGGCGGTGGCGGGCCTGCCGCTTGGCGCGCGGTGCGAGTGGTTCTCGACCGGCGACACTTTGAACAGCTTGCGGGCAGTGCCGTAGTTCGCGCTGGCCGATTCCGCGGTCTCGAGCTGGTGCGCCGAGCTGATCACGCCGCCATAGCGCTTGAAATTATCGGGCGTGATAGGCTCGGCCACGATCGTTCTCGTCGTCGTGAACGTGTGCAACACCATCTTTATCCGGGTCCACCCTGAGCTATACCTAAGTGGGCTAACTTTTATCGGAGCTATCTATCTAGATCTAGTTATTATGCAGGGCTCCGCGGCGAGCGCTTCGGGGCCCCGATATACTGCTAGCACCTCATCTTCACCGCTGGTGCTGTCAGAGGTGGTAATCACCTTAGATTAGGGTCGACCAGGCCCCGACCAGAAGGGTGTGTCACTAAACTGAGGTAGAGCGGCAACGAACTTCATAATGCGCATCCAGTTTGGACTCAGTAATTGGACTCATCAGCGGCTAGATATTCTTCTCCCACGAAGGGACAGTCAGTTTGGAAACTAGTACGAGCGATTATTCGTCGAGGTCGACGCTTCGGACGGGTTGGAGCCTTTCTTCGACTTGCGATTGCGATTGACACCGTGCTTGGAGGTGCTTGTGCTGAGGCCTAAGCTGTTGAGATATTTGTTAAACCTGTCGCGCTTTTCCTCTTCGGTGAGAGGGTGCGTGAAGATCGAATGAACAGTGGCAACTTCACGGTACGGGCCCGGCTCATAAACTCCATACTTCAAGAACCAATTGAACATCGTGTCAAGATCAGTAAAAGTGTCCATCAAGTCAAAGAAAGTCTCTTCGTTCTAGCTTGCATCCATGTCTGACGAGTGAGAAACCGGACAGACTCGTGAGAAGGAATCTCATCATCAAAACAATACCAAACCGCGATCCAAGTCTCGATGCGGTAAAGGAGTTCGTTCACGGTCTCCATGGGATTGTACTCGGGGAAGGCATAAGGAACGCCCCGGAGCTTTTTACGAGAACGCCAGGGAGCCTTGGCAACATGGTCAATCATTTCCAGAGCTCTGAACCCCGAGTGCGGCCAGTTCAGTGTTGGTGCGCGAGTGAGTACCCCGAGATCATGCTGCCATAGGTGGGTGGTAATGTGACCTTGGACCAGGGTCAGGAGATGGCAGGCTCCGACTGGACGTCGGTTACGGCAGCGTCTGGGACCTAAACTCAGATCAAATGAAGGTCTGGGGGTCCTGGGGAGTGTGCTGAAATCACATACACGATGTATTCACAGCTTCTTCTGAATCCATAACATATAACGTTATGAGTAAACAAACCATCTGTGATGAGGCGACACGTGAGAGTTCTCCTTGACAATTGAGAAACGCCCCAACATACGGCCACCCACCGCTCAGCATGTGGGTGACAGCGTTCCGGCTCTTCCTCCCCCATCCGGAACCCCCGCCGAGTCCCCCGCCTTTCTCGGTATCACCCACTGCATATAAAGCTCACCCCACATATCGGAGAGTGATCACGCATAACTCTACACATGGTGGCGACTCATCTAACCAAGGAGCTCTCTTTCTACCGGAAGTACCACCGCAACCCGGTGAATGTCGGCCTGCACATCGTCGGGATTCCCACGATTCTGCTCACGTCGCTGTACAACGGCACCGCGCTGCGCGCACCGGGCCACCCGCACCTCACGCTGGGCTTCGTGACCGCGCTGTACTACTGGTACTACTACGTGCGCCTCGACCGTAACTACGGCCTGGCTGTGGGCGCGTTCATCGCTGCCGCCGCGTGGTGGTTCGGCACCGAGAGCCTGCGTCACGGCGCGTACGGATACAAAGTGAGCTGGGCTTTGTGGTCAATTGGATGGATTGCGCAGTTCATTGGCCACGGCGTGTTCGAGGGCCGCGCGCCAGCCCTGTTTGACAACCTGCAGCAGGCACTGGTTCTCGCGCCGTACTTCGCGTTCCTGGAGGTGGCCGCGCTGCTTGGCGTGCGGCACGCGGTCGACGCAATTGACAGCATTGATGCTGCTGGGTTCAAGGCAAAGAAATAGGCGGGTTTTACTACTGGCCACTCCAGCCACCGCTGACTCCGAATTCCCAGCTCTCCCATTCGCAGTGATCGGTGCTGCCCACCTTGCCCATCTCGGGCCCTGCTTCCCCGGCCCTGCTGCTGGCGGCGCTTCCCCGGCCCAGCCCAGGTTTGTTTGAGCTGGCGGTGCGGGTGCCCTAGCCCAGACGGTATGGCGGTGACAGCGTTTGCGCGCGCGGTTTGCTCTCTCAGCAGGCCCGCTTAGCTAGGCAGCAGCAGTAAGTAGATCTTCTTGCATTTAAATACGTTCAAACCGCACAACTACAGAGCACTACAATGTGGGTCCAGCGCGACATCAAGCTCGCACCAAGAGGCCAAGGCATCTACTTGGTCGAAGACGAAATCAAGAAGGCGCTGCCGGAAATCAGCAAGTACAGCGTCGGGCTGCTACATCTGTTTGTAAAGCACACGAGCGCTGGCATCACGCTCAACGAGAACTACGACCCGGACGTGCGCCAGGACATGCTGACCTACTTCAACAAGTCGGTTCCGGAGGGCCCCCACTACTTGCACAACGACGAAGGCCCGGACGACATGCCCTCCCACATCAAAACAGTGCTCACCGGAAATGAGGTCACGATCCCCGTTCGCAACGGGAAGCTGAATGTTGGAACCTGGCAGGGCATCTACCTGTGTGAGTTCCGCACTTACCGGCACTCGCGCACAATTGTTGCTACGCTGCAGGGCGAGACCAAGTAGCCCTTGCGGCAATCTATAGCTGTACGTACATGCGCTGAAATTTTAACGTTTTTGTAAATATCAATCAAACTGACATGCGTCATCAGAGCCTCAAAAAGATCCTAGCGGGTCCACCGGCCATCAGCAGCAGTAAACAGCAATGGAGAGTGCATTGCGCACATCTGCATCTTTGCTTGCCCCTGCTGCACCTTGCGGTGCTAAGCAGCAACATGGGCAAGCTGACACCTGCACGTCTACCTAATCATTGTGCCGGGAGCTGTGCTGTGGAGTCTCGCAGCAAGAGCAATGATTATGCAATGCAGCCGCTCTCGGGGCTGTGGAGAAAAAGCCCCTGGAAATTGCGCGGGTCAAGCCTGGGCTGGCGCGGTAATTTCGGTGACCCTTGCCCGGGTCATCTGCTGGGCGGCGGCTCCGGTGCCGGATTATTATCGGGGTCCAAGATCAAGGTCCCCTGTACGAACCGGGGCGGCACCACCTGACAGTCGAGAAGATTCTTCAAGAGGTCTGCCTCGAAGTTCTTCACGCGCTCGTGTATTCCTAAGAAGCCGCGCGCAAGAAACCTCTATGCTCATCGTACTTGCCCGCCCGGACCACCCGGCTCATTCCCGCGCAACCAGCTGGTGTTGCGGTAACTGAATTGCAGCCGAGGGTGGCTCATTACCAACCCTAATCAGACTCGGGCCCTACCCTGGTATCGCGTGAACATTGCCGCACCGTAGTCATCAGGATTACACATAGCACCCTGCCTGGTTAAAAACGCTTCCCCACACTATCCCCCCACAACTATTTTCACTCCGCTCATGCAGTTGTTGGACCTCCCAAACGAAATCATCCTCGACATATACAAGCACGGCGGTGCCGACGTCCTCGTCCGTGGCCTGCCCCAGACATGCCGGCGGCTCCGCGAGCTCAGTAACGAGCCGGGACTCTGGGAACAGAGCCTCACACCGCATTTCCAGCAGCAGTTTCTGTCCCCGCTCCAGATCGCGCTGATCTCGGACTACCGGATGTGGTACATTAAGCAGCAGACCGCCACGAAGCGCACGCTCGAGACGATCGACATTCTCGTCGGCGAAATGAATGACGCTTCTGCCGAGGAGATCCAGTCGTACGTGTGGCAGGTGCTCAAGCTGCGCCTGCGCGCACTCGAGGGCCTCGAGCTCGTGAAGCAAGCGCCGAAAACGCTCGCGCACTACCATTGGGCGCACTGGCTCACCGAGGTGGTGATCCGCCTCGAGGGCATGCACGGGCTGCTGTACCTGTCCACAAAAAACAACTGGGGCAACGGCATTGTCGCGAACCCCATAGAGCAGACACTCGCGCTCTACTCGCTGCGCAACGGTTGGTACCCGCACCAGATCTTTTACACAATGTTCCCGCGCGAGCAGTGGAGCTCGCCCTCCCAGTCCACCGACAAATCCGTGGTTGCGCAAGAGCTGCTCGAGCATGTCTTGGGCCTGAGCCGCGAGATCACCCGGCGCGGCGACTTTTTGGCAGTGCTCACGCGGTGCGCGCTGTTCATCGAGATCGCAGGCAAGCAGCTCGGTTGGGATGCCCAGCTGCTGAAGCTGCCGTTCGGGCCGCACGTCTCTGTCAAGCCCGAACAGGGCGAGCCGTTCTTCGTCGACTTCAATCGCAACAAACTGCGCTCTGTCGCAGAGATTAGAGACCGGCTGAACTACATGCGCGCTGCTGACAACAAGATCGAGTACGGCATCTCGCTTTACGACACGCTGGCCACGTCCTACGTTTGGCACTCAGCCCCGACAGACACCAGGCACTGCGTACTGGACCTGATTGAGCACGCATCCAATGACGTTAATGTGAGCCTGCTCAGCAAGTACCCGCAGATCTACACGGGCCTGGTCCGCCGTATCGTTGAGCGCAATATTAACGAGGTCGATAATGCGCCACTCTCGCGTGCCGTGTCCTCCGTTTCGCTGGCGTCAATGAACGGCGGGGGCTCGCCTGGCCGGTTGCGGAAGGGCAAAGTCGTGCGCATCCTTGGCACCCTCTCGTCGGACGGCCCTCAGCAAGACTCCGATGACCAGCCGGAGAGCCAGCGGTTTGGGGTTGTTCTTGAGGTCTCGAACGGCTCTTGTCTCGTGCTGCATGGTAGCGACACAATTCGCGTAATTCAGGCAATGGTCCAGCAGGGCTATTCGGGTAAAACCACACGCGTCGCCGGCCTGGAGGTCCCTGATATTGGCGCTGATATGATGGTCCTGGGCCAGCACTTTGTTCGCTACAACCCGCAGCGCCAGACCTTCGAGTGACCTTTCTCAATCGACTCTCTTTTTGTATATATATTTATTTATGACTTTACGACTGCCTATGTATCCTACTATTAATGATTCATTATCATACGATGAGTATAATAAGCAAAGTTTGAAGTCATACCGGGGCGGTGGGCCCACGTGGGGGCCGCCGTGTTTACGGCGATCCATATGCACGGAGGGTAAAAGACGAGCAATGGAACGGCGCTAGGACGGCGGCACCTGATAGCAGGCAAGCTTCGTCGTAATGTTGACACAGCTTATTTTGTTGGTGCTATCAGGCCGATATTTCGTCTCGAAGTCAGAAATAAGTACACAGGGCTCTGTTGCCGGATGCGACATAGGCAAGTCTTCCCTAACACATTCAGCTGGCAGCGGAGAAGGGCCGGCCGAGCGTTAGGACTCCCCATCAGTGTGAGTTGCAGTAGCCTGCATTTGCTGAGGTGGGAATACCCAAGCTGGGTGTACTATGCACTAAAGCATTCTACCGATTCGGAAGGGGCGATGTACGTTTCTTATCAGTTAGCCTTGTCTCGAAACTCTCACGCAAAGAGCTGGTTCTGTTTAATTCCGAGATTTCTTCGAATCTATGTAATATCTCCCTTCATACTGGGTACATACTATTGATTTCCGGCGGAGAAGCCCACTTCTCGCAACACTTCTTGCAATTCCCGAAGTCACTTCATCTATTTCCCTCATGCACGTGTGATATGAGTGCATGAAGCAGCATCAGTAATTAGTCTTGCTCCACAATAACCATAAAGGGGCCGCTGAACCTTACATCCTATTTCAGTAATCATGCTTTTCGCTTCATTGATTCTAGCTGCGGTCTCGACTCTGGGCTACACTGCAGCTGCACCGCTCTCTAAGCGTCAGCTATGGCTTCCGGAGCCCAGTGAAGATCCATTTTATGATGCTCCCGACAATTTGGAGAGCTTGTCAAACGGCGAAGTCTATGACTCTAGAACCGTGCACCTTGGGCTCGAGTACCTGGAGGCTAATGAGGTTATGCAAGTAGCTTACCGAACCACAAACATGTGGGGGGATGCTTCTTACACGATAGCCACTGTTTTCACGCCCAAATCCCCAGATAGCGACGCTAAGTTGCTATCTCTGCAAATCGCCGAGGATGCTGCTAATATCGACTGTGCGCCAAGCTATTACATCTATGAAGGCTTCCAGAATACCGATGGAGTTCCAATTGTTGGTCAGGATGCAATCTATATAGACTGGGCTTTGCGCCAGGGATACTATGTTGTGGCTCCTGACCACGAAGGAGCCCAATCTACATTTCTAGCTGGGTTCAACGAGGGCCGAGCAGGTCTTGATGGAGTCCGAGCAGCCTTGAGCCAGCTCAGTCTCGATTCTGAAACCCCTGTGGCCTTCGTTGGGTACAGTGGTGGTGCTCACGCGACAGTATGGATGACTGAAATTGCCGCAGACTATGCCCCCGACCTTAATATCATTGGTGCAGCACACGGTGGAACTCCTATTGACCCGCGCGGAACCATGCAGCACCTTGACGGCACGTCATTCTCCGGATTTGTGGTCGGTGCGCTTGCTGGCTTGCTAAAAGCCTATCCAGTGCAAGCGGAGCTGGTCTACGAGAAACTGGACGAGCAGTTGAAAGACGACATCCAGACGGCGTACTCGAGTAACGTCTGTCTCTCCAAGGAGCTGAGCCTCTTTAAGGACATGGATGTTTCACAAATGACTCACTTTCGAAGCTTTTTCAGAGATCCCGCCATTGACGACATCCTTGACGGCGAATCGCTATTGATGAATGTCAGTACTCACAGCATCGCAGTGCCGAAATTTCCGCGATATATGTGGCACGGGTACAATGATGAGATCATTCCGTTCGATTTTGCCAATCAGTATGTAGAGCAGCAATGCGACAGCGGAGCCAATATTCAGTTCGTAAAGTGGCCAAACGGTGGTCATGCGACCCTCGAGTACCTGGGTATTGGCAATTCCATCCAATTCATTGGTCAGGCATTCGACGGGTCTACACCCGACATTCAGTGCGGGTCTGCGCCTCCAGATGCTTTAAGCCCAGTCGACAAGATTGGCGGGTTCATCGGCCAGCTAGTCCAGGACGCCATCAACGCATTGAATGGCACCTCGACACCGCTTGGAGAGATTATTCTCCATTAGCTGAGTGCCCACTGCGGAGTTTCCTAGCATTAGAGCATAAGCATCATGAATATTACATGAAAGGCATTCGCTTTCTTAGCGCCCTAGCTTCACACGACTACGCGCTGAGGGCTGTCATTTATTAAGGCCTGGTCTGGGCCACTTTCTTGCTGCCGGGCATTTAGTGGAATTGGCTCACTGGTGAGTCTGACGAACGTGGAGTTTCCAGACGATACTATAGCACAAAACGAAGGGTGCATTGCCGAGAGCAGCTCGAGGCAGCGCTGCAGCTCATCATCACCAAGCTTGACCATATTTTCTCGCAGAATCTCCATTAAGCGCTCAATATCGAATGATAGTATGCCAAGATCTTTTGCGTTAGCAATCTCGCCCAGCACGCGCCGCAGCTTAGGGATCTGCGAGGTAAGAAAGCTATCTGTTTGTTTCTGGATGTTTTGGGGCGAACGCAACACCTGAAGCCTAGCCTCTTTGGCACGAATGCGCTCGAGAAGTGGTACATTGGAGTCTGATGCATGCGTACGTCTCGGCTTGCCCGTTAAGATGCGACGCGGCGTTTTCGTCACGCCGCCTGTCGGAGATGCTCCTCGAGCGACGACATTTGCGGGCGTGGGAAGCAGGGCAAGCGGCTCGGGAGATGTATCAAGGCTGGAGCAGCACACAGGGGCGCTTGGAACTACCATGTTTTCTTTCTGTTTCCAAAGATCAAGGAATACGGCGCGTCGGCGGTCGGCGGCGTGAGGCAAGTCAGGGCACTCAATCACTAGCTGGCCCCGTGTTTTGTATACTGAATAGGCCTCGGGCCAGATAGCGCGGACGCGCGCAATATCATCGTTCGACACGACAGTGCCGGCCTTCATCGCGCGGAACCGAAGAGCACCGATATTCATCGGTTGACGCGTAGTGCTGTGGTGAACAAGGAGAACGCGTTCAATCGCGAGAAAAGCATCCATTTCAATTTTTTTCAGCAAGTGCAAGAACGATTTGGAATGGCTTCTGCGAACAAAATCGATATGCGACGCGTTGAGCAGTAATCAATCCCACGCGTGCTATACATATCCCTTAACCTAATTGACGATGAAGCACGCGTAAGTCGACGAGTTTGTGGTGTGTGGACAGGAACGGTAAGCTTGGGACATAGGTACCTTGCGTGACCTGAGTCGGTGCGGTGCTAGGCTGCGAGTGAAATCGCTGCGATACTGCGAGCATGATGCCAGTGATGGTTGTGGCAAAACTTTGGGACGTTGCCCACAAGGAGAAAATATTTGAGTGAACCATAGCGTCTCGTTTATTTAATGTACAGCATTGAATGCTCTTGCTTCCGCCTGCGGTGATTTGAGTCTGCACGCACTCTGCTTTGGTCGCTCATTCAAGCTCATGGGGTGTCTGTCGTGGCGTATGACGAATCCGCAGGCGTCGTTAATAGCCAGAACTGGCCGACTAAGGATCGGCTCGTAGCGACTAAGCAGCCAACGGCGGGGGAAGTGCTGGACCAGCGAGGGGTGTCTAGAATCTTCGCTGCGTACATAAGCAGGTCCGCCGTCCGGGGGCGCAAGGGTTATATAATTGGGCCACCTGAAATTTTCAACGTTTGCAACTTCAGCACAAAGCCATGCTTGCCGCTAGATTTGCTCGCTCCGCGAAGGCTGCGAGCCGTATTGCGCCGCAGTTTGCCCGACTCCAGTCGACGAAGGCCCAGGGCCAGGTCATTGGTATTGATCTGGGCACCACGAACTCTGCGGTTGCTATTCTTGAGGGCAAGATCCCCAAAGTTATTGAGAACGCCGAGGGTTCGCGCACGACGCCCTCGGTTGTGGCGTTCACGAAGGAGGGCGAGCGCCTTGTTGGCGTGCCTGCGAAGCGCCAGGCGGTTGTGAACCCGACGAACACGCTGTACGCCACGAAGCGTCTGATTGGCCGCCGGTTTGAGGACAAGGAGGTGCAGAAGGACATCAAGGAGGTTCCTTACAAGATTGTGAAGCACTCCAACGGCGACGCGTGGGTCGAGGTCAACGGCCAAGAGTACTCGCCGGCGCAGATTGGCGGGTTCATTCTGCAGAAGATGAAGGAGACGTCGGACGCCTACCTTGGCAAGCCCGTGAAGAACGCGGTGGTGACGGTGCCGGCGTACTTCAACGACTCGCAGCGCCAGGCGACGAAGGATGCTGGTCAGATCGTCGGCCTGAACGTGCTGCGTGTTGTGAACGAGCCGACGGCGGCGGCGCTGGCGTACGGCCTCGAGAAGAACGACGACAAGGTGATTGCCGTGTTCGACCTTGGTGGCGGCACGTTCGACATTTCGATTCTCGAGATCCAGAAGGGCGTGTTCGAGGTGAAGTCGACGAACGGCGACACCCACCTGGGTGGCGAGGACTTCGACATTGCGCTGGTGCGCGACATTGTTGCGAAGTTCAAGAGCGAGTCCGGCATTGACCTGGGCGGTGACCGCATGGCGATCCAGCGCATCCGCGAGGCCGCCGAGAAGGCGAAGACGGAGCTGTCGTCGAGCTCGAAGACGGAGGTGAACCTGCCGTTCATCACCGCCGACGCGTCGGGCCCGAAGCACATCAACCTGAGCTACACGCGCGCGCAGCTCGAGAAGCTGGTTGACCCGCTGATCAAGCGGACGGTGGACCCTGTGCACGCGGCGCTGAAGGACGCCGACCTCAAGGCCTCGGACGTCAACGAGGTGATTCTTGTTGGTGGCCAGTCGCGCATGCCGAAGGTGCAGGAGACGGTGAAGAACCTGTTCCAGCGCGAGCCGAACCGGTCGGTGAACCCCGACGAGGCGGTGGCGATTGGCGCCGCGATCCAGGGCGCCGTGCTGAGCGGCGAGGTCCAGGACGTGCTGCTGCTTGACGTGACGCCGCTGTCGCTGGGTATCGAGACGCTGGGCGGCGTGTTCACGCGGCTGATCAACCGCAACACGACGATTCCGACGCGCAAGTCGCAGGTGTTCTCGACCGCGGCGACCGGCCAGACGTCGGTGGAGATCCGCGTGTACCAGGGCGAGCGCGAGCTCGTGCGCGACAACAAGCTGATCGGCAACTTCACGCTGGGCGGGATTGCGCCGGCGCCGAAGGGCGTGCCGCAGATCGAGGTGACGTTCGACATCGACGCCGACGGCATCATCAACGTGAGCGCCAGCGACAAGAGCACGAACAAGGACGCGAAGATCACGGTTGCCGGGTCGTCGGGTCTCAGCGACACCGAGATCGAGAACATGGTCAAGGACGCCGAGAAGTACGCGGAGTCCGACAAGGCGCGCCGCGAGCTGATTGACGCGGCGAACCGCGCCGACAGCGCTGTGAACGACATCGAGCAGTCGCTGAACGAGTTCCGGGCCCAGCTGGTCGAGACCGACGTGGCCGAGCTCGAGAAGGCGATTGGCGAGCTCCGCGAGCTGGTTGCGCGCGCGCAGGCCGGCGACGACGAGCTCGACAAGGACGCGCTGCGCGTCAAGACCGACGAGGTCCAGAACAAGTCGATCGACGTGTTCAAGAAGGTCTACGAGAACAAGGCCCGCGAGGACAGCAGCAAGCCCGAGGAGGAGAAGAAGGAATAAGCATTCCATCGTGTACATAGTAAAATCACACATACTTGAAATAATAGAGCCACATCGATCTCCGGAACGCGGCGTGCTCACGCGGTTGTGCTCACGCGGTTGGCCGCAGGTCGACGGTGCTGGTCTTGCGGTTTACATAGAAGAACAGGCTGCGCTCGACGACCTCGGCCTCGGCCTTGGGCCCGGCGGCCACAATCAGGCGGCCGGTGATGTCGCGGGCGCGGCCCGTGGCCAGCGGCTGCAGCTGCAGCACAAGCTGGGCCTGGTACAGCAGCAGCGTCGCGAACCGGGCGAGCTGCGCGCCGGTGTCGTAGAACGGGTCGAGCAGCGCGTCGCTGATGGTGACGCTGACCAGCACATGGTTGAACGACTCGCGGATCGGCGCCAGCGCCTGCATCATCTGGCTGGCGTCGACAAGCCCTGCCAGCAGCGGCATCTCGGTCCCGACCACGACACAGAGGTCGCCGCTCGCACTGGTGATTGGCAGCGGGTTGGTTGGCGACAGCGCCAGCGTGAGGCCGCGGTGCTTTGCCGTCAGGCTGTTGACCAGCCAGGCTGCGTTTGTTTGCGGGTAGTTTGTGACGACGGTGAGCTTCCCGAGCGAGAACGGGGCGGGCCCCTTGTGGAGCTCGACCTCTTCCAGCCTCATCCACCACCAGTTGAACCGCCGAAAACCGGCGACTAGATCACATGTCGCATGTCCGTCACGGCCACGGTCACTAGCACACGGTCACTAACACACGGCCAGGTCTCTCCATCCGCACAGACAGAGCACCACATACATTATGCACAAGGCGCAAAAGGGATCATCGCCTCAATTCTCGTCCGCCGGCGGTGTAGCGGTGCTGCCGGCGGTGCAGCGGTGGTGTGGTGGCAGCGGTGATGTGCCGGTGGTGAGTCTCCCCTAGCCCTCCTCACGCATAGATTTTTCACCACCACGCACAAGCACCGGATCCAGCATCTAACCCACCATGTCGTTCAAGGTCACTGGCGCACTGTCGCCCATCTCAAACGAGCACACCGAGCCCGTTGGCCCCGCGTTTCTCGCGCACGCGCGCCGGATGATCCGCAACCGCACGTGGAGCGAGCACGAGCGCATCGAGGCCGAGGAGCAGGCGAAGCTTGCCGGCTCGACGCAGGAGGAGGACGACGGGCTGGACGACGGCCCCGAGGACCCCGAGCTGATGCGGCACGACCCCAAGGACTGGAAGAACGTCGACCAGTACGCGGCGCTCGGGCTCACGAAGCTGCGGTGGCGCGCGACCGAGGAGCAGATCCGCAAGGCGCACCGCCGGCAGGTGCTGCGGCACCACCCGGACAAGAAGGCGGCCTCGGGCAGCGAGGAGGACGGGTTCTTCAAGATCATCCAAAAAGCGATGGAGATGCTGTCGGACCCCGCCAAGCGCCGGCAGTGGGACTCGGTAGACAAGAAGGCGAACGTGGCGGCGCCGAAGAAGACGGCGGTGGGCGACTTCTACGAGCGGTGGGGCAAGGTGTTTGAGGTGGAGAGCCGGTTCAGCACGAAGGAGCCGGTGCCGCAGCTGGGCGGGCCCGACGCGGCGCGCGACGAGGTCGACCGGTTCTACTCGTTCTGGTACGCGTTCGACTCGTGGCGGTCGTTTGAGTGGCTCGACGAGGACGTGCCGGACGACAGCTCGAACCGCGACAACAAGCGGCACATCGAGAAGAAGAACAAGGCGCAGCGCGCGAAGCACAAGAAGGACGACAACGCGCGCCTGCGCAAGCTCGTGGACACGGCGCTGTCCGAGGACCCGCGGATTCTCGCGTTCAAGGAGGCCGAGAAGAAGGCCAAGGAGCAGCGCAAGTGGGAGCGCGAGGCCGGCTCGCGCGAGGCCGCCGCCAAGAAGGCCAAGCAGGAGGAGGAGGCGGCCGCCGCCGCGGCCGCCGCCGCCGTGCCCAAGACGCCCGCCGACAAGAAGGCCAAGGAGGCCGCGAAGAACGCTAAGAAGAAGAACAAGCGCGCAATCCGCTCGGCGGTCAAGCCCTTCGAGGACTCTGCCGGCGCCGAGGCCCCCGCGGTGGTTGCCGACGTCGACGCGCTCCTCGAGAAGCTCGACGACCTGCAGCTCGGCGACGCCGCCGCAAAGGTGGGCACCCTCGACGGCGACGCGCTCAAGCAGTTCTTCGCGGCGAGCCTCAAGGAGAAGGGGGTCGCAGCTAAGTTCTTCAACTAGATAGTATTTAATAGTGTAAACTATCCTCACGCTAACCCCATTAAGTCTTCGCAACTGCTTGTGCACCGCCCGCACCGCCCGCACCGCCCGCCCGGGGCCTTGGGTGGTTTTTTCCAGCTGGTGTAAGCAGCCCTCGCCGGTCGGCCCATGCGACGTCGTGCGGCCGGCGCGCCGCGCTCCTCAGACTTCCTGGCGGCGCGCGACTACGAAGCGTCGACCCCCGCCGCGTTCGGCCTCCCCGAGCTCCCGGTCCTGTATGCGCAGCTGCCGGCCACCCTCGACGGCCGCGCCGCCGAGGTGTGGATCGCCTCGGACGCCCTCTACGTGTGCGTGCAGGACGAGACGTACACCGCCGAAGTGGAGAACAGCCTTGTGCGGGGGACCGCGATCGAGGCCGGCGCCGCCGCGGTGGAGCTTGGCTCGGCAGCGCTTGCCGACGAGGCGGCGCGCGCGCTGCAGCGGGCGGGGGCGTTCAATGCATCGCTCGGCGAGGACGATGTCGAGCTGGCCGTGCCGCTCGACTACGAGTCCGGCCAGGCCGACGACCTCGGCGACGCGCACCTCCAGCACAGCGTGGGCACCGGCATGACGCTTGCGTCCGGGCCCGCGGTGGCCACGAAGCGGCGCAGACCGAGCTGAGCGGGCCGGTATTTGTGACTGAAATAAAAATATAATGATTCATGCTAAGTGTTCCTGAGGCGGCGCGACGGCCCCCGCAGGCGGCATCGAGTGTCACCTGCTGAGGCGGCGCGCCGTCTGCTCGAGCGCGGCGTCGCGGCCGCGTGCCTCGCTCACCCGCTTCAGGCTGCGCTGCCGCCGCAGGTGGATCTCCGCCTCGTCGACGGGCGCCGTCGGCGGCAGGCCCTCGTTGGCAAGGTCGGCCTGGCGCGCCTCCTCGAAGTTGTGGATGCAGTCGCGGATCCCCTGCGAGCCCAGCATTAGCGTGCCCTTGGGCAGGTGCGACATCCCGGCCAGGCCCTTGAACTCGGAGATCAGCTCGGACTCCTCGCGCAGCACCGAGAACATCCGCGAGATCCGCCCGATCGCAAGAATCTTGTTGCGGAACTTCTGCAGCGTCTCCTCCTGGATCTCCGGCGGCATCTGCGGCCGCGGCGCCTGCGTGTCGGCCACCTCCGCGCTGGAGACGCTGGCGGCCGAGCTGCTCGCGGCGTCGCTCGCGTCCACGTCACCTGT